>KZ067348.1:330449-348749 GCA_002091845.1 Anopheles cracens | reverse complement strand
GTTGCACACAATTTTAAAACGATTCAATATGGAGAACAAATGCTTCCGTCCGGTTCATGAAACCGGCCGGAAAATGGTATAGGGGGTTAAAATTTTAATCATTAAGTTTAATAAAAAAAGGTTGTTTCTCTTGCAATGATATACTCCTTGCTCGGAAGAAGTGTGAAAAACCTATCCCTGAAACCAATGCACGCGACCAGAGAGGATCAAATCGATACTACTTGCCTCCAGATTAAAGTAAAAAAGGAATCGCATTTACAGACGCAAGCTATAATTTAATTCTATCGATCATCCGTCGTGACATGTTTGAAGTAAACAGTCAAGTGATGCTGAGATGGAGGGAGGAGGCATGTGCTTTAGTTGAGACTCCCGGATCGATTCCGGACACCGGCATTATAGCGACGGTGCAGGCAAGCGGATGACAACAGGCTGTCAGGGTTAGTTCAACCGTTGTTCCTACTTTACCTGTACACATAGAAGTTTAAAATGTCGGCAATGATCAAGGGACGGATGGTGCATTTGCGCTTTTTTTGTTTTTATATACAGTCCAGACAATGCGCGACTCAGTTGTAGTGAAAAAAGGACTTTTGTATGAAGAGATAGCGAGAGCGGGAGAGAAATAGAGATATACGGGAGGATAGCAGTTTGGGACAGATCGTTTACAACCTACAGACTCTACTATCGATGCTCACCTGTAGCCGCCGGTTTGGTTACCACCTCTTCTGTCGTAGCTGTTTCCGCCACGATTGCCACCGCCGTAGCCGCCACCGTCACTACCGCCCCCTCGGCCGCCGCCACCACCACCTCCGCCGTTGTAGTCTGTGTTGTAGAAAAGATAAAAATAGAATACATAAACATGAGAGTCCGGTCTGTTTATCACATTCTGGGGACATCCCCTTCTAGTTCGATCTAGGTAAATTATGCTTCTCCCAGCCCATGCGTATCTTCCGTGCGCTGTGTGTCCTTGAACTGTGCGAGTTCCGCGGTATTATTCGAGTCTATCCTCGCCAACCCCCCAGCCCCCCTCTCCCACCAAGTTTCCGCCCGTAAATGCCCGACTGAGAAAATATCCGGCGGGACTTACCACTTTGGCCACCATATCCACCGCCAACAGAACCGGAACCCTGTTGTCCGTAGCCACCGGCACCACCGCCGCCACCACCAAATTTATTCATCGGAGGAGGCTGGTTATAGCTCTGGTTAATCGGTGGCGGGGGAACGCTGTACGGTGCTGCATTGCCGTATCCGCCGTATTCTGTCGCGAATAAATGGAAGAACGAGTCAAAACTGTGCCCAAAACCACCCACAAGCGCACCCGCTCCCAAACGCCACAGGATTCGTGCGCCAAAAGTTGTTGCACGAAAGCGAAGATAAAATTTTCATCATGTCAGTCTCAGGAAGCGCTTGTTCGCGATTTCAAGATGGACGACGCCATCTCTTCCTATGCCGCCGCCGCAAAATGCGCGATGCGGGCGATGTTCGGCGTGCTGCTACTACACGTAATTCACGCTTTTCCGCTTTACTTACGATCAGCCATTGTGATGTTTTCCGTTTTTCAGCTAAATGCACGTTTTTCACCAAACAATTTACCGAAAAAGCGGACCGCGTTTTTCGCTTGTTGACCGCGAGTTTTTTTTCACTGAAAAAGAAGAAGAGGTAAACTGTCAAAGCTGTCATCAGTGTTTACATCGTCAACCGCACGCCAAACAGCAGCGCGTTGTTCTGTCAACAACCTTTTTTTGCGGAGACATCAACAACTAGACTAGCAGAAAGTTCGCACTGGAGCTCGCGCAAACAAAATCAATCAAACTAATCGATTTGGGTGCAGTGGAATATAGTTCAGGGTGCGTCTAATGTCGGTGTGCGTCCGTTGAATGTGCCTTCCAGTTGGTGTGGTTCCTTTTCCCTTCCAATAAAGCGCTTCCCCAAAGAGAGATTCCAGAGTTGTGTGTATGTTGAATGTGCGCATAGTACCCTTCCCCTAACACGTGCTGGTGGTAACTGTTTCGTGTTTGTCCGGTCCGTACAAATTTGGTCAACGTTTCTGCGGGTGGTGGCACATTTAGCATAAGGCATGGCGTCACCCTTTCGCTATACACACGCAATCACTGCCAGGTAAGTGCCGCAGAGGGGGAAGAGGGAAACCCATTGGCCGCATAGTTGCCCTCTGACGAAACTCGTAAGTAAAAATTAAGGCTAATTGATCCCGCGCACCGGTGTACAACGCCCAATCGGGGGATGGGGACTGGAAGTCGATTTTAAGACTGCAGTATGCAATTCGCAATTGAATATTTTTTTTCTATTTTTTGGAATCGCACTGATTCCACTTTTTAGAATTCCGCTCTCGCTACGAACACGTGGAGAAATCGACCTGGAGGAGGCCAAACTGCAGCATGAGAGCTACGTAAAGATGCTACGGGATCTCGGGCTGGACGTGATAGAACTGCCACCGGACGAAAACCTGCCCGAATGTCCGTTCGTGGAGGACTGTGCGGTAGTTTGCAATGGCATAGCGTTAATCTGTCGGCCCGGCGACCCACATCGAGCACAGGAAGTCAGCAACGAAGTCAGGTCGAAATTGGCAGGCGCGCTAAATCGTTTCCATCTCCTTACGCTGCAGGTGGAAGCCGTACGGGCGGTACTGAAGAAGGAACTGGATCTTCCCTTGACGGAAATAGCCGACCCCAACGCGCGGCTCGACGGTGGCGATGTGCTCTTCACTGGCCGTGAATTTTTCGTCGGTCTCAGTAAGTGGACGAACGAGGCCGGCGCACGGGCTGTCGCGGCCGCCTTTCCCGAGTATCCGTGCGTTCCAATTAAGGTAATGGTTGGGCGGGGGCCGTTCCGTTTTCGTCAACCGCACACTCATTTTACTTTGATCGGTGCTGTGTGTGTTTCTGTGATATTTTCACCCCCGTTTTTCTTCGTCTAGTCGCAACTGAATCTTAATAGCTAATCGGAACGATCGTTCCATCAAATGATCGTTCCACCATTAGTGTAAATATGTTCAGCGTTCATCGTCGTTGTTAACACTAGTGCTTCTACCATTCATTTCCCCCGTATCATTGGTTAGTTTGTAAAATGAAATTTAGACATAGTGCAACGTGTGTGTTTTCTCTCTCTATCTCGAATGTACCAAAAAAGGATTTCACATGACGCGCGAAACATCATGAGCTGTGGAACGCTTCCTCACCTTTGTTAAACACGATTTATTTTTCGGTATAATTTCTTTCTTCTCACTGTCACTTCTCTTTCTCTTTTTCTCTTTTTGCCAACATCTCTGCCATCTCTCTGATCCTTCTCTGATAAACCACATACACGTGTCCTTTGCTTCCTTCCCAACACCACCCCACCCAATTTGTTAATTGTATACAAATCTACGGATGTTCGAATGCAATGTGTACTATAGGTAGAAGGCGTAGACGAGGTGGTGAATCCGATTACGTTGGATTTAGTCAGTGGAGTGATTCAGGTTGATAAGATATTACGCTTTCGGAGTATTCGGAGCATTCTAAAACGCCAACACAAAATTTGCATTCCGTTTTTCTGTTTTCTGACTTTATTTTGAATGTTTGTTCGATTCAGCAAAACCTAGCGGCTTCTTTATGTGTACACGTTAGCAGGCAGATTGAGCGAAATACAAAAGAAATGAATTGTGCTGCGGTAACGATCTGCTACGCTTCGATCCGGCTTGGATGTTGTTTGCAGCATCATTTATTGGTCATTTTTCTAACGTTGACTTTGCTATTATGTTCAGGATGCCTCTTGCGGGTTTTTTATTCTTCAAGTGAACTATTCAAGTAGAGTAATCTCTGTATGTAGTGTAAGTGATTGCCCCTTTCCTGCATGACTGTTGTTTATAGCATGATGATACCATTTTGTTTGATGTAACGTTTGCTGGTAGTTATGTTGTTGTTTTGTTTTAACTATCGAATTCTTTAAACTGGGATTAGTTTGGATGTTTTCGCAACTGTTTGTATCGTTTTTATTATTAAGCACTGTTGCATGTCGCTCTTTTCGTGTTTCCGAGCACAGCAGGCTTTGGCGAATGTGTGCCGCGATTTAACGAATGCTTTCAACCACCAGCTTTTGATCTGCTTTGCCAGCGATATTGAACGCAACGTTTGCATCGCACTTCGCGCGCACTTCGAAACGCGTTCTCATATTTATAATGGTACTTTACTGGCCTTTTCCTCCGCGTTCTATGCAGGTTACGGAGCACCATCACCTGAAGCATTACGTATCCATGGGCGGGCCGGACGTGCTGTGCGTCAGCCGGAACAAAGAATCGCAAGAGATACTGAAACGAATCGAGCGGGAGGCTACCTACACGTACCACACGCTGACGTTGCAGGAAGAGGCAGCCGCCAACGTGCTGTACATCAACGGCACGCTCGTCACGCGTTCGGTTGATGAGATTCCCGTCTCGACGCAGGTAACTGTCGCGAAAAGAAACGGTTGTCGCACGCACATACGCTTAATTGTTGCTTTCCCACTGCATTTTCACAGATTTTATCGCAGAAAATGGACACCCCGCGCCAGATGCTGTACATGTCCGAGCTAGGCAAGTTCTCCAACGGACTCACTGCCTGCTCCATTCTGGTGAAACGTTCCAAGCACATCAAAAGCCTATGAGCTTTTTTATTTTATTTCATTTTTTTGCGGAGAACGATCCGCACCGAACGCGCGCTCCGCATGACAAAAATACAAATTAGTTATTTAACTTATTTTGTATCGCTTGTACGACCGCACAAAACGGAACAGCTGTTTCATATTTTCCGTATCCTTTATGTTGTTAACCACCATGCACCGAGATATTGAGATATAATCGCAGTTTTTTTAGCTATTTATTTGCTTCATTTCGTATGTTGCGTGACGCACACAAGCGCGCTTAACGCTTCACTGTGAAAGTATTAAGAAGGGTGTGATCAAGTGAGGAAGGTTGTGAACGCATTTACATCGTATAATCGAACCACTTTTTAGTTTCTATCGCATTGGATAAAACGCGTTTCTTTCCAATCGTTTGTCGATATACTAGTCACATGAATGGTCATTATCAATTTCACGTGTACCCTTTGCTGCTCCGGTACAACACACTGCGACAGCTACCTGGTTCATCTCAGCTTCTTGGTGAAATTTCCAAACCTTTATTCTAAAGAAACTTTGCGCGTTAAAATTAAAATATATTTAATAAAATTGCAACGTAAGCTTTCCCAAACGCGAGCGGAGAACGATCCGCACCGAACGCGCGCACCGAACGATCCGCACCGAACAGCTGTTTCATATTTTCCGTATCCTTTATGTTGTTAACCACCATGCACCGAGATATTGAGATATAATCGCAGTTTTTTTAGCTATTTATTTGCTTCATTTCGTATGTTGCGTGACGCACACAAGCGCGCTTAACGCTTCACTGTGAAAGTATTAAGAAGGGTGTGATCAAGTGAGGAAGGTTGTGAACGCATTTACATCGTATAATCGAACCACTTTTTAGTTTCTATCGCATTGGATAAAACGCGTTTCTTTCCAATCGTTTGTCGATATACTAGTCACATGAATGGTCATTATCAATTTCACGTGTACCCTTTGCTGCTCCGGTACAACACACTGCGACAGCTACCTGGTTCATCTCAGCTTCTTGGTGAAATTTCCAAACCTTTATTCTAAAGAAACTTTGCGCGTTAAAATTAAAATATATTTAATAAAATTGCAACGTAAGCTTTCCCAAACGCGAGCGGAGAACGATCCGCACCGAACGCGCGCACCGAACGATCCGCACCGAACAGCTGTTTCATATTTTCCGTATCCTTTATGTTGTTAACCACCATGCACCGAGATATTGAGATATAATCGCAGTTTTTTTAGCTATTTATTTGCTTCATTTCGTATGTTGCGTGACGCACACAAGCGCGCTTAACGCTTCACTGTGAAAGTATTAAGAAGGGTGTGATCAAGTGAGGAAGGTTGTGAACGCATTTACATCGTATAATCGAACCACTTTTTAGTTTCTATCGCATTGGATAAAACGCGTTTCTTTCCAATCGTTTGTCGATATACTAGTCACATGAATGGTCATTATCAATTTCACGTGTACCCTTTGCTGCTCCGGTACAACACACTGCGACAGCTACCTGGTTCATCTCAGCTTCTTGGTGAAATTTCCAAACCTTTATTCTAAAGAAACTTTGCGCGTTAAAATTAAAATATATTTAATAAAATTGCAACGTAAGCTTTCCCAAACGCGACGAAGGAAATGACAAATATAAAAAGAAATCTCAATGCAACTAACATGATATTTACCGCCGTGTGGCATTCGTAGTACTTGTTGGTTATAGAGTACAAACAAATGTGTATTTTTGTGATGTTGAACAACGATGTGTAGGCCAGGTGAGAGAGAAAAAAAAAATGCTAAAGAGCGATATTTACCATCGTTTCCTGTTACGTTCGTACAGCTCTCCGCTGCACATACAGTCTTTGTGCGCACACAGATAGCCTACATCAACTTCTTCCCTTACTATACCAGCTCCCTCGAATTCCTCCTTTTAAGCGAATGAATAAAAACGACTAATTATAGCTTCTTAACCGCGAGAAACAAAAGTTCAAGTTTATGTTATGTAATGCACTATTCTATTACGAAAGAAAGATATATCGTTTGAAACTGCGTTGCACGATCTAATTTGCAGAATCCGTTTGGTACCGTAGCTGAACATTAATAAGCTGCATTACAGTATGTTAAGTCCATTAATTGCAACAGCTCGCTGTAGTCAACTCATTGTGAGTTGACAATGAGCGACGATGTATAGGTTCAACAGCAGAGCGATATTGTAATTCATTACACACGTAACATTCGACTCCCGCGGGAGACGCTTTGTGTAGCACATTGCTTCGCTACATTTAGTGATTTGTTTTCTTTTACACGAAACACGTTTGGGAGCTCCGTTTGCTCCGTTTTGCTTTCCGGAACGGAGCGACTCCCGTGCTTACAGCTGTTCTTAATTTTAACAGTTGCGTTCGTAAGGTATAAATGTTTCATTTGGAGTTCATTCTGTTCCTATCCGCTTGCGGTTTATTGGCCACGCGCAACTTTGTCAATAAACGGTCGCGAATTTATGATCGTTCCATCGCAGAGCTCCTTTACAACCAGCGCGTTCGTTGCCGATTCCGGGCGTCGGAAGGATATGGTACCGAAGAAACAGTCTTCAGGATACCAAATGAAATCAATGTCACCGAAAGGTTTGTACGTGCGATAGATCGTCATCTCGTTGGTCACTGTAAGAAGAAGAGCGGCGTAGAAGGGAAGAGAAAACAACACCGCCGGAGAAGGAGGGTAGATGTGATTGTTCGTTCGTCTGTGTTCCTGTCGGTCGAATGATCCAACTCCAACTCTGACACAGATATAAGATTGCATATACTTACGCTGCCTGAGGTTAAAGTAAAGCGTGAATCCCTCGCGGTTTGACGGTTTGTCCATGTTGAAGGCGACGCGCAGCCGGCGTCCCATGATTTTGGCGTTGTTCATTTCCAGCGCTTTGAAGGCGTCCTCCCGGTTTGTGTAGTCGATGTTGATCTCACCGTACCGCTTCCGACGCGTCCAGTCGACATGATTCAGCCGACCGTAGCGCGCGAAAATCTCCTCGATTTCCCGGTCCGACACCTTCGAGTCAACGTTCCCCACGTACACGCCGTGCTTGCCGTGGTACATGTTGAACCTTCCGATGTTGTACATGTCGCGTTCCAGCGAGTAGCCCCGCTTTAGCGTCGGGGAACGCGAGCCTGTCGATGGTGTGCGCGAGCGGCGCCGGTTCTGCTGCTGGTTGCGCTGGGAGTACTGGGGTGACGGTGAGCGGGACACCCGGGCTGACCGCCGGCGACGCTGCGGGGACGGAGAACGCGACCGGGAAGGGATGTTACGTGTCCTTGGGCTACGGGAGCGTGTCCGGGAGCGTAAGAAGTTGCTGCGGCGGGACGGTGGCGAACGTGACCGCGAACCCGTGCGTGAGCGGCCGTAACGGCGTGCCGGTGGTAGGGGCGAGCGTGATCTCGCTGGTGAACGGTAGGGCGAACGTGAGCGTGATAACGATCGATTGCTGCCCCGGCGACTCGAGCGAGGCGGAGACAAATCGAATGAGCTGCCGGCGTAGCTCGCATCTTCGGGCATCCGGAAGCGCCACTTCGCCTCGAGCTGTATCTGTATTTCGCGCTGTTCACGATTCAATCCGGCCAGCAGATCGCGTAGCGCATCGACACGCGAACCCTTCCGGTAGTCGAAACGCTGTCGCAACGAATCGAGCTCCTGTGTAATGGCTATTTTCTCCACGCGTATCTGCATGTAGCGTTCATGCGCTAACCGATCCGAGGGCGAAACGGAACGCATCTGCTCTGGCAGGAACGGTTTGGCGGCCGGAAACGGCGTTGGGTTATTGTTAACCGTCGTCATCGTCGTCGTAAGGGTGCTGATCCGATTGCTGTTGGAGAAACTATCGCTTCGCGCGGGAGATCCGCGATGCAGGTTGCTTGAGCTGCCACGACTGCTGCCTAAGCCGCTGCTACTGCTCGCAGAGTCCTTCGCCTTTCGCTCGGGGGACTTCATTCTTTTCGTGGTGCTGCTGCTGTTGGTAGAGGTGGTTGTGGAAGGCAGCAAGGTCGTAATGTTTGCTTCGTCCCTTTCAAGCTTCTCCAGTCGGCGCTGAATGTCCTGCTCCTTCTGCTTGATGAAACGTTCCATCTCCTCCAGCTCGTTCAGTTGGTTCTGCTGGTACTCTGTTTTGATGACGCGCTGCACGGCTATGACGTCGCGCCGTTCCTTTTTCGAGTCCTTTTCGGGTGATGGATTCCTTTGTGCGGTGCCGCCGCTTGTCGACGCCTTGGGTGAATCGCAAGGCTCTTTCTTTATGTTCATTGCCACCTTCGGCATCTGCTCCGGGACGCGTTCCGCCGGATCCGGTTCGCATGGTTTCTCGTCCGTCGCTTCTGTCTCGGCGAATATATCCGAAAGCAGGACGCGCGGTCGATCGTCTTTCGCGTCGTTGTCACCGAGCGTATTTGAACAATTCTGCGGTCCGTTCTGCTTTACCAGTTCTCGCATGCCTGTAAGATCGCGGGATGTTGCAATAGGAGGTTGTCGTTATCGTCAGTGCCTGCGGCTAAACATCCGTCGTGCCAATACAACAAATACCATGTGTGAAACTTACAAGAGATTTCGATTTTCTGCCGATCGAACGATTTAGATGCGCACGCCCTTTGCGCTCCCTTCGAGTCACGAAAGATCAAGACGAATTCGCTTTTACCCACTTTTGCCGCAAAATATAAGCCTCCACAGTTGGCAAACCCGCGCGTGATTCGTGTCACATTATGATCTTCTCCTAGCGGTTGCGAATATATGTATATAGTAATGCAAAAAAAAATGCGCACGCCCTTTGCGCTCCCTTCGAGTCACGAAAGATCAAGACGAATTCGCTTTTACCCACTTTTGCCGCAAAATATAAGCCTCCACAGTTGGCAAACCCGCGCGTGATTCGTGTCACATTATGATCTTCTCCTAGCGGTTGCGAATATATGTATATAGTAATGCAAAAAAAAAAACATCGTTACCATCTGTGACGTGTTTTACGGTTGCACCGAATCGCCAGCATGCGCAAGAATTACGTTGCTATCCGTATCTGTAAGGCAAACGGTGTTGGGTGTGCAAATATGAAAACCTTTTTACACATTATAGATAATTGTTACAACATCTTTGCTTAATTTGTATTTGTTCTGTTTCACTTGCAAACCTTCTTATAAGCGCCGAGATGCACAGGAACATTCTTGTCCTCATGATGGGGGGAAACGACAAACGCGTTGTGTCCTATGAGGTTTTTACTCCTTTCTCATTTTTCTCGTTCAGCGCATTACATTATTTTATTTTCGCCGGGTTCGTCATGCTTTGCCTCTTATCATCCCTTCACGACGGCTCAAGTTCTGCTTGTATGGCTTCGGGTATTGCAGTCCAACAACAAACCCAGTACGCCACGAGACTAAAATGGTTCCGGTTTCATTCTTTTTCGTGCCTCATCATCCGTGCTGTCCTTCTTGAGGTTCCGTGAGGAGCATATCGGTGTTTTAAATTGTGTCGCCTGATGAGATAATTTTATTTTCTGCATATTTTGAGTAATCTGGTGATAGCAGATGACACATCAAACGAGTATTCACAGGTTAGGTTGATGATTTCCATTATAGATGATCCATAGAATTAATATACGATTTATATGTTCCTGTTATATTCTTCTGTAATCCTGTTATGGTTCGATCTCCCGTTCAGTTGGTTCTGCTGGTACTCTGTTTTGATGACGCGCTGCACGGCTATGACGTCGCGCCGTTCCTTTTTCGAGTCCTTTTCGGGTGATGGATTCCTTTGTGCGGTGCCGCCGCTTGTCGACGCCTTGGGTGAATCGCAAGGCTCTTTCTTTATGTTCATTGCCACCTTCGGCATCTGCTCCGGGACGCGTTCCGCCGGATCCGGTTCGCATGGTTTCTCGTCCGTCGCTTCTGTCTCGGCGAATATATCCGAAAGCAGGACGCGCGGTCGATCGTCTTTCGCGTCGTTGTCACCGAGCGTATTTGAACAATTCTGCGGTCCGTTCTGCTTTACCAGTTCTCGCATGCCTGTAAGATCGCGGGATGTTGCAATAGGAGGTTGTCGTTATCGTCAGTGCCTGCGGCTAAACATCCGTCGTGCCAATACAACAAATACCATGTGTGAAACTTACAAGAGATTTCGATTTTCTGCCGATCGAACGATTTAGATGCGCACGCCCTTTGCGCTCCCTTCGAGTCACGAAAGATCAAGACGAATTCGCTTTTACCCACTTTTGCCGCAAAATATAAGCCTCCACAGTTGGCAAACCCGCGCGTGATTCGTGTCACATTATGATCTTCTCCTAGCGGTTGCGAATATATGTATATAGTAATGCAAAAAAAAACATCGTTACCATCTGTGACGTGTTTTACGGTTGCACCGAATCGCCAGCATGCGCAAGAATTACGTTGCTATCCGTATCTGTAAGGCAAACGGTGTTGGGTGTGCAAATATGAAAACCTTTTTACACATTATAGATAATTGTTACAACATCTTTGCTTAATTTGTATTTGTTCTGTTTCACTTGCAAACCTTCTTATAAGCGCCGAGATGCACAGGAACATTCTTGTCCTCATGATGGGGGGAAACGACAAACGCGTTGTGTCCTATGAGGTTTTTACTCCTTTCTCATTTTTCTCGTTCAGCGCATTACATTATTTTATTTTCGCCGGGTTCGTCATGCTTTGCCTCTTATCATCCCTTCACGACGGCTCAAGTTCTGCTTGTATGGCTTCGGGTATTGCAGTCCAACAACAAACCCAGTACGCCACGAGACTAAAATGGTTCCGGTTTCATTCTTTTTCGTGCCTCATCATCCGTGCTGTCCTTCTTGAGGTTCCGTGAGGAGCATATCGGTGTTTTAAATTGTGTCGCCTGATGAGATAATTTTATTTTCTGCATATTTTGAGTAATCTGGTGATAGCAGATGACACATCAAACGAGTATTCACAGGTTAGGTTGATGATTTCCATTATAGATGATCCATAGAATTAATATACGATTTATATGTTCCTGTTATATTCTTCTGTAATCCTGTTATGGTTCGATCTCCATTTGTACATTCGTTCCAAGACGTTCGTGATTTTATTTCATGCCTTTTGTAGATGTACGACGCTGCGCTTTAAACTCTGTGGTATTTTGTTCCGAAAGCTCCTGCTTTCAGATAGGTAAAGGAAATTAGCAGCAATTATTTGCTTATTTCTAGTAACCTTTTTCCTATATTTTCAGATCGTGACTCTCGAAGCATTCAGATGTTTCGCCAACGGTTCCCTGTCCCTGTTCCGGCTTCTTCAAGGGTTATGAAATGGCAATAATTGCACTAGTGCCTAATTTTCGTCACATATGAACAAAGCCGTGGTTTCATATTTACACACCTAATTTGTGAGAGAAGCAAAATATGTTCGCAACAACCTCCCTGTACGCTCGAACTTACCTGAGAGCACCTTCACCTTCACCGCTTCCAGACAATCCAGTTTTGGCGTTTCGGCAGCGATGTGCTTGAAGATGAATTCGGCATTCAACTTACCCTTCAGCCGGATGGCACGGAACGCTTCCAGATAGTTTGCGAAGCTAACGTACACCCTCCACGTGTCCGGATCATACTTGTCTGGCTCGTGGCGCATTGCAAGCACATGTCCGGCACGATTGAAATAGCTCCGAAGCCGAGCGATCGTAGTGTTTTTAGGGCAATTGTAGATAGCCACTGTAAACGGAACATATTGCGAAAGAAGAAGGCAAACAAAACAGAATAGAATGCACCTACTGTTTTGTATCGGGTGATGTGAATGCCTACCTTCAAAGCTGTACTTTTTTGGGTTCGGATTGCGATAGTGTGGGTCATGCGCCGTCTTGAAGACGATGTTGTCGACTTTTTCTGCCTCCTCCTTAGCTGCCAATTCCTGAAGGTATTCGTACTTTTGCGTTCCCTTTAGCTTGCGTTTGGCAGACCTTTTGAACGTCATCATGTTGGCAGTGACCTTTTGATACTCCTTTTGGTTTACCGGTGCAACGTACACCATGTAGGTAGCGATGCAGTTGATCAGACATGCCTCGTTCGTGTTGATCGGATGGGTAAAGTGTACGATGGTGGGACCTTGGTTGCGTACCTTCTTCTCCACGTACAATATATCGCCAATGTGCGAAAATGCGTCCACAATTTCACTGTACATCACGTCTGATGTAGGAGAAGAGACAGGAAGAAACAATGTACGTGAGAACACTATCACTCTGGATAACAGTTTTTGTCTCGATATCTTACGTTTTGAAATATAGCTGACCAGCAAGGACCTATTGGGCAACCTATGTAGGGATTCGCCGGGAATCATGGTGAAAATCTTGCACGTAATATTGGACAGCACCACCTGGCGGCTAAAGCAATGAATAGCGCGACGTTGCGATTCCTCATCCATGTACGTTATCGTGAACACCTTCGTGTATACCACGTTCAGACAGAGGCCTCGTTCAATGCTTAGGATGGGACCAAATTTTTGGAAGAAGATGACCACATCCTCATCGAACACATCGCGCGGAATATTTTCCACCTTGACTGTAAATGTAAAGGAACACGTTGTGTATTGCTACAAGTACACCCTCCCTGGTGGAACTTGGAGCTACTTACCTGCCGTTTTATTGGCCGTTATGAATCGACGCTTCCCGAACGTGACATCGCGCCGGTAGACGACCGCTGTACTGTCATCGTCGTCGGAATATTGTTGCATGTCCTCTTGATGCTCCTGCTCCTGCTCTGGCTGCTCCATATCTAGATCATAGTCGTTGGAATCATTTTGATTGAACTGACACACAGAATCATCGTCAATGTTGTCGTAAAACTGCGCATTCTTAAACTGATCGTTCTGGTCTCGTCGTTGGTTTTGCATGTCATTTCGGTTCGGTTGCTGATTGGCGAAGTACTGCTGTTTCGCCCGCAGCAATTCATTGTAGACGCGCGGAGTCTTGTAACTATCCAAATCTTCTAACCGGACACGCACGTCGTCGTCGAGCACCTTCACCGCCACTTGATGCTGCTTAAGTATGGAGTTGTCCAGCTTACGTTGCGCCGCATGTGCCGCCGAACGCTCGGAGAACATCACGAAAGCGTAGTAGTTGGTAGGTATTTGTACCGCATCGACATTGCCGTACCGGCAGCATGCCTCAAACAGATCCTCCTCACTCGTATCTGGAGAAGCGTGTAGTTTGTGAGCGTGGATGGAATACAGGTCGATGGTGCGCCATCACTTACCGGGAGATGTATTTTCTACGACTATCGTATAGCCTGCCAGGAACTTCCGATCGTCGTTCGACAAGAGCACGCTCAGTCGATGCGACTGGAACAGCGTTTGGTCGAGATCGCAGGCATCCATCGCTTGGGCTTCGTTCTCGAACAAAACAAACGCGATTTTCGTGCGACAGTCGTTGCGGTTTTCACGCATAAACGTAGACCCCACGACATTTCCCGATGATTTGATGAAGCCATGCAGATCCGCTAACGAAGTTTGCTTCGGAATGTTGGAAATATAAACCACTTCGTTGGGATTCATTTCGAAAAGAGTGTAAAATTTTATCAAACGATGCACTTGTCGCTTCCACACACTACCTGGAAATGACGGACGCCATGTTTACAGTAGAGGTCGGACTAGATTACAGTAGAGGCTCTGATAACGTTCACAGAAACTGAAGATGAAATAGACGAAATCGTCCCACTCAATGTTGAAATTCTTCCACCCATTCTTGAAATGACATTTCCCATACAGGGTTCAAGAATAGATGAAAAATCCTGCATTTTCCATAAGTAATATAAACACGTAAAACACTAGGACTGATTGTCGTGGAATATAAAACGCATTATCGGTATCGGCGGAAATTAAATATTTTCCAAAAATGTTGTTGACCAACGAAGATGCAGCAGTGAGCATCTGTCACATTACGAGAGCCGCAAAACAAAAATAAACATTTGCGAAGGCTCCATCGTTGCTGTTTTAGCACATTTTAATAATTACTCATAACAAAAAATAGTGTGATTGGGTGGCGTGAATGGTTGGTTTCCTATTAGCAATAGTACAATAGTTTCTTCAGCTTCACAATGGGCGGTAAGTATCGAATAATTGCACTGGGGAAGTGTGTCGATTGTTGAAGCTTTACCTTCGCTTGCAGAGAAAGAAGAACATGACTACTATTTCGGCAACCTACCGAAAACCGCCTCGGAGGTTGAGCTGAGAACGTTCCTCGAAGAGTATGGAGATATTACGAGGTTTGAATATCGGCTGGCAAAGTGCACGTATTGCCCTACGAAGATAGCGTACATAGTATTTTCGAAAGCCCTGGAGAGCGACGCACTGGAGGAGCTAAATAAGAAGACTTTTCAGCAGAAGCGACTGTTCGTCTGCAGTACCAAGTCGGAAAAGTTTTTCACACCACTGCTATCGGTCGTGGTTCGGTATTTGAACGAGCGTAAGTACATGCATAACAGGCGCAAGCTTAAAAATATGCAAATTAACAACACACCTTACCCTAGATATCAGCGAGGAAGATCTGTACAAACATTTCAGCACCATCGGACCGGTTGAATGTGTACAGAAACCGGCCCATAACTATGCGTACGTTTCGTTCAGGGATAATAGCTCCATCCGGCGCGCATTTGAGATGAAGCAGTCGGTGAAGGGCATCGAACCGTACATCGTGGCAGTGAGAAGGAAAATTAGCATGTTTCTCGAGCCCCGCAAACCGATGGCGTACGCAAGTTTGAAGGAAAAGTGTAAAAAGCTGGACCTCGTTTACAATCCAGCGGCTGAGAATGAAGCCACCAGTAAGTGAATCTTTGGCGGAATCGATCGCAATCTATTAATGTGCAATCCCTGTAGTGCTCGTGACCAACATTCCAAGGGACACGGAAGAGGATGATGTTCTGGAGTTCCTGGGAAAGTTCGGCAAGATCGTCGACTGGGAGATGCAAAAGTCTGCCACCTGCGTGATGTCGAACGTCGGCTACGTAACGTACCAGCACCCGAAGATGGCTCGCAACGCCTATCTGTGTTGTCCGCTGAATTTCCAGGGCTTCGGAATGGATGTGTACAACCGACTGGTGTTGTACACATCGAAGGATTCCGACCAAACCGTCATCATAAGACGGACGAGTGTTTGTGAGTATAGTGGAACAGTTGGTCGGTTGATTGGGCTGTTTAACGAGCTGCTTTTGCTTGCAGATCTGACCAACGATGAGATATACGAGCAGTGTGCCGAATATGGACGGGTCGAGTACATCCAGCGCATGGACGCGGTCAACTATAACACCATCGTCCGGCTGGACACGGAAAAAGCCGCCATGAAAGTAACGTACATTAAACACATTGCTGGGGAGGAAGTGGTGATTCGGTTTTATACCGCAAAGATGTACGTGGCACCGACGTTGGCGTCGCGTGCCACAAATAAAAGCGTACCGCCGAAGCGATCGCGCAAGGAGTCGATGTTGCTGCACATCAGCGACATTGAGGAGCGCCGTAACCTGACAATGCTACCCACGACCGACAACGGGTCGTATTTTAATGTGAACCCGTTGTTCTACCGGAATGAGGTGCAGGTGTGGAATTACGCGCCGCGGCAGGGTTTGGTCGAGTTTCGTGAATTTTTCAAAAAGTGCGGTAACGTGATCAACCTGCGCGAGATGAAGGAAACTGACACGTCCACGACGGGTGTCGTGTACCTCAGCTTCGAGACGAAGCTGGAAGCAAGACGCGTTTGCAAACTGAACCACTCGTTCATGTGCTCCAGGCGACTGCTGATTCTGATGGCCGATCAGTGCATCATGCACGATCCGAAGCTGTGCGTCAAGGTGAGCAACCTGACGGAGGAAATCACCGACGAGGACGTGCACGATCGCTTCGGCATGATCGGTGACGTGCGGTATGTGTTTCGTCCCAAGACAGACCAAGCGGTCGTTTGCATGGCGAAGGAAAAGTGGCAAGCGCGCGCATTGAAGGTGATGTGCGTGGGCCGCTTTTATGTCGTTGTTTCGTCGCTGTTGCTTGCAGGCGATCAACAACAATCGGCTTGGTTGACCCATTCGATGCCCCAGGTTTCGAGTCCTTCGGACTGGGGCACCTATATGGGACCGGTACCGACCAGTGCCAACGGTCCCCTGGGATCGATGCCTCCGATGGGTTTGGGTCCGGACAGCTGGAGGTTATTGGGGCCGCCAGTACCACCGAGCGTGCCATTTGAGATGCAGGCCGGAATGATTCCACCGGGCGGTCCCTCTATGCCAATGCCCATGCCGGAACCGATGGGTCCTGGACTGATGGGCGGTGGCTCACAGATCAGTCCTCGTATGCGAAGTCTAATGCAAGCCGTCGAGGCGCAAATGATAAAGTCGAAAAATTTCACCACACTGTCAATGGGCGATCAGTTCAATCTTGTGCGTGACGTAGTCAACCAGTGTCTGAGTTATCCCGCCTTTCTGTCGATGCCCGGGGACGAGAAGATTCGCTATCTTATAAACGGAACGTGTGACTTCCGTCAGATCAATATTTTTACACTCTTCACCTACCCGGAGCAGTTGAAAATGCTCTCGACCATCGAGAGCTACTACCGTAGTACGTGCCCGCCGGGCAGTTTACCGGAACCGGCACCGAGCGAACCCAGTCGGACCCCCGGAGCAAACACGCTCGTCGTGCTGACACAGGATTCGAAGGATGGCCCAGCAACAGCCAGCGCGACACGCGGATCGGTGGCTTTGGCGAGCAACAGCAACGACCCGAAAGCTTCGCCCAACCCTATGGAGCTTGATGATGATGATATACCTCCGGCACCGTCACCACCGCCCATATCATTCCGTTCTAGATCTACTTCACCGGTTCCGGATAGTGCCGCTAACGGGACCGCCCGAAAGCGACCGTCCAACAATCCAATCTCGGCGATGGCCGGCAAGGTGAAACTTGCGAAGAAACGTGAAAGCGAACCATGGGCGGAAAAACCGTACGTTTTTGTTGGTAACCTTCCAAAAGACATTAGCCAGCATTTTGTGCTCGCGCTGTTCCGAAAGTACGGCAACATTCTGCACGTCTCGGAACCCCAATCGCGGGTGCCCGATTCAACCACCTACGTGCTTAAGTTCGAAACCATGCACCAGGCCAATATGGCGCTGGAGCTCAACCTTACGATGCTGCAGGGAAAGCTGTTACGCGTTGAGCTCTGCAAACGTCCTCACAAATCGCGCCCAGGACGTGCCATAATGGTTGTTTGTACTGGAAGTAAGTTGCTTTTGGGGCACACCGTCATACGCAGATGTTTTTTTAATATGGCGCTGGAGCTCAACCTTACGATGCTGCAGGGAAAGCTGTTACGCGTTGAGCTCTGCAAACGTCCTCACAAATCGCGCCCAGGACGTGCCATAATGGTTGTTTGTACTGGAAGTAAGTTGCTTTTGGGGCACACCGTCATACGCAGATGTTTTTTTACACGACGTTATCTGTTCACAGTATATTCGGAAGTGGAAATATTCGACACATTCAAGTCATGCGGAAAAATTTCCTTCATCAGGACAATCGAGAAGCCGGAAGGTGAAGTGTGTCTGATCGACTTCGAGGATAAGGAATCGGCGACTGCCGCCCTCAAGATAACCTACCTGCACAACGGAAACCGATGCAAGGCAACACCGCATGAGTTCGCGTCTCCTGTGAGTATCATTTAGTCAT
>KZ067348.1:319351-330439 GCA_002091845.1 Anopheles cracens | reverse complement strand
TTGCTCTAAAACTCATCCTCACGTTCACCGTTCACCAACAGCGCAAGCCGGAATATATAGAAGATTAGCTCTGAATGTAGATGAAGAAAAGTTTAGCTGTAAGAAACACAGGCAAGAATGTATCGAATTATATCTAGACTTAAGCCTCGTCAAGAAACGATTTCGAATTACCCATGTACAGTCACCTTAAAGGACTGTCATCATGGGCAGAAAATCTTAATTTAAGTGTAATATTATTGTACAATAGAACCCCACGGTCCAACCAATTTTAAAGCTGTTGGTCTTTTGAACAGCAGCAAGACTCAACACAACAACGTGTTTGAGCAATGATTGAATTTGCACACTTTTGCAAAACAAAAAGTGTCGCAAAAGATGAAAAAAAACAAACTTGCGTAAGGACAGACCAGTTCGAAGCCGTGAAGTGTTGTAGTGTGTGTGTGTATGGTGAAAACGTATTAGGAACAATAAGTTGAAAAGAAATCACTGAAACAATCATTTAAACAAACAATTGCTAACGGTTGCGAAAATATACGCACAATAGCTAACAAATGTTTTGAAAGCATTATAAATACATCTACCCAGTTGCCATCTGGTAAGTATGAATTTGGATGGAACTGCAAGTGGAAATCTTGTTGATCGATACGGAACATCTGCGCGTATAAAGGGAGATCCCGGCAACTGCGAAATTGAGGAGGTACCTCGGAGGGAACGGAGTGAAAGATGACCGGATTCAAACGACTCATCGTGTTCGACCAGCTTTTAGAGAACAATATCGAGGACAAATAGTTGAGGGGAGGACAAAACCAATACATGTTGTAGGAAATAGAGATAGAAGGCTAGTAATAATACATTACGTGTATATATATATGTGTATATATTAACTGTAGAAATAAAATCAATCATCGAAACCAACATGGGCAGCATATAAACGTGACGAACAAACGAATGCGCATGCAGCATCATCGCTACAACCTGACAACGATAAGTAACACGGAACCTTACGGATAAGCAGCGCCGCGGGACTTACCAACTGCCTTGCGGGACTGATTACGCCATCTGCAATATACAGTTGAGTTAAACGGTGCAACGGAGATAATGGATAAGCAGCGAATTAAAGCGAGGAAATAAATTATCCAGAGTTGAACTTAGATGAAGACTCTAATGCAGTCTTTTTTATTTCGTTTTTTGCACGGTTTTGACCATTTTTTTACTTTGTTTCTAAACTATCACACAATTAGGATTTTGTTACACTTAAAACTCGATTCGCTCTAAATAACCTGTGTGTTACGCGCGGAGTTAATCATATTTTTTTTCGTTTTGCTGTTGCAGCACTAGAACTAGTTGTCGTGTCATGTTGCTTTTCTTGTTATTGTTTTTTTCTATGTGCCAGGCAGGCTAAAATTATAACACACGTTTGCAGACACATAAACCGATGTTGCCGATTATGGAAAAAAACGAAAGCACAAATCAAAGAATCACCGTGTGTTAGTACCATCGAGGAATATAACAGTCCCTATGACCGTATTGTAAATGCGAGCGGAACCTGTTATTCGCTGCACGCTGTGCTTCCCGGCCACGGCAAGCGGTTGTACATTATTGTGTTAACGTGTGAAATTAGGGAAAAGATCTTTCCCACTAGCATCGCTATACGGTAAGAGAGATCCGTAGAGCACAAATAAAATACAAAAATTATGCTCTCTGGCTTAATCCGCTACTGGATATGAATCAACGCTCAATAGGTATCACAGTTGACGCATCATCCTTTCTCATAACGAAAGAAATGGTTCTATTCCTGTGGCAAATTCGGCAAACGGCGGTCTTTCTGTCCTTCTCTTTCTTTTTGCCACGAACAATCGTAATACTAACACGTACAGCAGACTTTTCTGGTTGACTTTTTATACTTTTTTTGTGTTGTTTTAGTGGCATCCGAGAGCGTACGCCTTCTTATAAGCTAATCACTAACAACGATCTATGTGTGATGAAACGTCGGTCCGTCGCCGGATGGGAGAGGGAACAGGGAGAAACGAACGAGTAATTTTGTTGCTTGTATCGATAATTACACGAGATACGGTAAAAAGATCGCGACGGTAAGTTTTTTTTGAATGAGAAAAAGAAATGGATGAAACATAAAAAGGAACTTGCACTACTCAACCTTCACGGTCTAAATGTTGGACATTCTTCGTGTACGCGAACGATAACGATACTCTATTTAAGCACTTTGTGGATCTTCGGTGGCTCTGCATAAAATTACCAAAGGATTTCTAACAAAAAAAAACTAATATTTGAGACAATGCACCGGTGAATCTTAACACGCAACTTACAGCCTCTAAGGTCCTGGTCCACCAGGAAGAAAGTATGGCTAAAACTACATGTAAATAATAGCTTTACAAATTCGTTACCACAATTCATATGGAAGAAGTTGCCACCACTCGACAGAAGCATCACCAAAGGTGCGCGTGTGATGCTTGCGAGTGGAGGAAAGGCAAAGTTATTCGATTGTGGCATGGCGCGATAGTCTTTCCATACCCGCCTCAAACCACCCCGCCGTTCGAGATCATCCTTCGTAAGTACAAAGGTAGCAGATACACAGCCGGTGATGGAAGGTATCTGCCGACTGCTCGGTGTGTAAAAATATATAGCGCAGAGGCAGAGGACCGCACTGACTGAATTCGCTACTTTTCATTGAAAAGTAAACCCAACAGGAAAGGGTGGGAACAGTTAAATCATAATGTTTAATGCTTTACAGTATGCATACCATTTACGTTCGTCCGTACAAAGAATAAGGCAATAAATCGAGAAACAATAGAAAACAATTTAACAAAAAATCGCCCGGTTTTTCCACTTTTTTCCTCGCATATTGAGTATTTGCGATTACCTTTTAGATGTTTTGCACCCGACATATTTTCAGTAGAACGTTGGAGCTACCACCAAGGTTCGCAGCGATGGCACAAATTCGGCGGCCAGCGGGTTCAATGTCGACTGTTCAACGTTAACGTCCTTAGGCTGCCGCAACGTTTGCGTTTGTTGTTGCTGCTCCTTGTCGAGCTGTAAGCTGGACAGGATGTTCATCAGACCGCTGCGAAACGGGGCGAGTGAGGGTTGCAACAAAAAAAAAAAACACAGGAAAATTAATAAAGGAATATCTCTTTGTCTCCATGGCGGGGCGCATAGACGCAGCAACACACCTTTCTCTCGGTACGTTACCAACCAGCGCTGAAGCTGCTACCCGTTCGGCCGTGGCCATCTCGTCCATCATCATGGCCTCTATGCACTGGTCCATCAGTTCCTCCTCCTCTAGTCGCTGCAGCTCTTGCATGTCGAACTCGTCCTCGTTCTCCATCCACATGTACTCGGCAAAATCGTCTCCGGGGCCGCTGTTCTCTTCGTTGGGAGGAGTGCTCACGCTGTCCGCGTCCGAATCGTACGGATCGTTCAGAAATGCAGGACCGACCGCGGCATTACGGCTTGTGTCAGCGTCTCCACCGCCACCACGGTTAAATGCGGCTCCGGCGTTTATCGTGATGTGGGTGTAGGTATTCGAGCTACTTCCTCCAATATTGTGGTCGGGCATCTTCATTTTCATTTGCTCAGTCACTCGAAGGGTAGGATATGCAAAACTGTTTAATTGTCACTGAAAAACCAATGATAGAAAAAGCATAATTACAAACACGGTAATACTTCCGGTCTTCACCGACATCCCGTGTATACGTGTACGAGCTATTTGTTTACTTTGACTGGGACCGCAATGAAAGCATTTGTTTCGCGTTATTTTTAATCTTGTTTGGAGTCTTCTTCAATGTTGTGTGATGAAAAAACAAAATCGTCTCCCCTTTACCACTACCGCACCGTGCAGTGCAGCAATATAATGCTCATTAGTATGCCATTCGTTTGCGTGTCGCTCACTACGGCCATTGATGTTACTTTGCAGCTTTTACTATCTCAAGGTGATTTGCAGTGGCCTTTATTTTAACGTCGAAGGACGTCTCTTCGCAGTGGAATGACTTTTATGCGTAACTGGCCCGCCGACAATATTTGCCTCGTAGCGTATTTTGCTTGGTAAAGGGGACGCTAAAGGTCACTGGTTTTGCTAACATTGCGACATCAGTATTGCGAGAAGGAAGCAACCCGGTAGCACCTCCATCTTTCACAGTTCAATATACCTCAAGGAGAAAACGCTCGCAAAATGCAGCTCACAACGTCGCAATTCTAGGGGTATTTCGAATTACAGACAGCCAGAGTGTTTGTTGGATACGAATACGAGATGGCACTAAGCTTCAGCAATACGATTCAGCAGTGATTTCGCACGAAAATTTCAACGAACGCCAGAAAATGATGCTTCACTTGAGAAAATTTTGTTCAACTTTGTAATGCGTTCTTTTTTTTTCTTTCCGAACAACCGTACGAGACCATTCCAACACGGTATGTGAATCATCATCGACCCAGTTTGGTTTTATTTCCTACAGCTGCTAATGGTTGTTCAACAGCTTGATCGAAGTTTTTCATTGTCTTCCACGTACGCGCTTTTTGGTTGCCGTGACCAGCGGTGATTCGCCAGGGATGCGAAAGAGCACAAGAAGTATGGCCTACGCGATCAGTGGCCTCGAACTCCTTCGACAGCGTTGAGAAGGATACAGCCCAACACGCCAGCTTCTGTGGTGGAGCCTTGCCAACGAACCCGCGTGCAACACCAGCGGTGCACAGAACGAGACCACCAAGAGGAATAGAGAAAAAGAATGACGCCGGAAGACGATCCTCTATGTCCTCCGATGCAACGGCTGAAACCATTTGGTAGGGGTGCTGGAGGCTATACTCTGAGGTACAGGTACGTAGGTCATGGGTAAGGTGCGGCAAGCACAATCGTCGTGCATTGAATAGTGTGAATTTTGTGTGCGCGTGTGTGTATTCGAATACATATGTATGTTATAATCAATTTAAACTAATATTTTAAATAATGTTTTTTTTTTTATCGCGGCAAATTTGAATTTTGTTTATCCTCCCTCTCCGTTTGTTTGAAAGAAGAAGAAGAAGAAGATTTGACGTTTTCCTAACTTTTCCGAGCTCCATGTGACATTGCAATGGCGTCCAATATGGCGGTTAAAATTCGACCTGGTTATTAAAGGGACCTTGATCTACCCAAACACCCTGACGTCTAACGATGTCAAAATTAGTAAAAGCAAATACACTACGATTAAGCCAACGAGTAACGCTACCACGTGCCCCACCATCAACGAGTTTTTAAATTTTTATTTAACCCTGTCTCACCACAACCCAACACATTCCTGCCAACCGGGCTCCCCGGGTAGCCAGCGACTTCGAACGCAAATAACTTATTAATGCGTATTCCTTTTTAGATCAACCTGTAGAGTTAAAAATGAAATATCTATTCTAGTTTCCAAATCTTTTTATCGAAGCTTTCTGCTTTTCTCCATTTTCTTGTTTTTGCAGATTAAAAAAGGGTAATTTTTTTTTCGAAAATCAGTGTTCGAATACATATTTTCAGTCCTCGGACCTATTTTCTTTTTTTGTGCTTTTTATGAATTAAATCCAATATATCGTTCTGGAATGCATAGAGGAACAAAATATTGAATTTCTCACAAATAAATCCTAATTTTTCAATACGATTTTCAAGAACAAATCATAAAAACACACTTTCGAAAAGGCAATGCTGGCATTTCGGTGGTGATATAACACAATCCTGGAAGTTAACTGATTTCTTTGAAATGCTATACCACCGTTGTTTGACCACCTTTATGCATCTTAAGAATTTTCTTGTCAATAAACTACTTTTATCGAAAAAAAATCCGCAAAATTTGGCAAAAATATCTATTTGTATACTCTTTCTCCTGGAGATTGCTTCTGAAGATTAAATTGGGATAAAATATTTAAAAAAATAAAAAAATCATAAGGTGCTCGTCTTCTAAAAAATGGACAATTCTTTGACGAAAGATAAAAAAACAGAGGAAGATAGAAAGTCACATTAAAAAGAAAAATAAACTAGATAAGTATTCGAGCAGCTCTACTGTCAACGGGGTAATGCTTCTTTTTGCTCGAAGGTAAAATTCTCAAAAAGCGAAGTAAGGAGATGCGTTACGGCGTTACGGAATCCGACTACGACTGAACGTACAATGTTATCCAGGCCAGGGTTTTCAGGGTTTTTAGATGTATTTTCTTGGCCTCTGTTAATCGCACTCAAAACGAGAGAGGAAAATCGGTGGAAAAATGTGAATCTTTTTCATTAGAGAGAACATTGTGCAGCTGAAGCCGTATCTCCACAGACTGATGGAAAAGTCAAGCAGCGATTTTAAAAGCTCATAAGCTGATGATGATATCCGTGTTTTAAGGCACATATATATTTAATTTGAACGTATTTTTTACTAAGAGAATTCTTAAACATTTTGAACTCTAAATGATTGCCAGCAAAACATCTGCTGAACAAATTCTAAAATAAAATTATAGCGATTATGTCGGTCAGGGCACTTGGTCTCTGACAACACGGCCACTAAGGCCGTCATACTTATTCATAAAAAAAACGATAAACCAGTCGTTATCCTAATTGAGGGATACAGTCAGGCTATACAGTAAATGAAAACTATGAAACATGCTTAGTAAAATTCAATCTGATTGATATGTTTTGTCTGTGAAAAAAACCATTCGAAGCACTGAACAAAAAAGCACAGCATTTGTTTGTGGTCTCGATCCTTGATTATGTTTCGCTGCTCACGATCGTGAACTATGAAAATTTATTAATTGTTTGGTACAATTTTGACAATTTTTTGAAAATTTTCCAACTTTTGTTTGGTGCATAACATTCTACATTGCGATGAGTACTTTGTTAACTACAATCGAAAGTCAAAATGTTACGTTTCACTCGATCAATAAATGGGACTTGCCAGGCTACAAACAATCAATTCTTCCTACCAACCATTCAAATTGCACACTCGTTGCGCACATGGTTATGTGCATCAACATATCGAAAGTACAAAAGTCACTGCAAAAGTCAAACAATCGAGTTACTATTCTTGTTCCGCATGATCGCGCTGTTAAGGCAAGAAAAGTTTCAATGCAAGGCGATCGTGCATAATTCAACCCCGCCGTACTGCTTGTCGTGGTACAACGAAAAACTTTAGCACGCTCGCTTAGCAGTTGCTCCGTTTAATTTAAAATGCATCTCTCCCACATCCATTGCGCTTCGCGGGTGCCATCGGTGGCCTACAAAGCAAGCCCACCTATTTATAGGCCGGTATCGATCAGCCGGAATTAGATTACGGATGCAATATTAACACAATATCTAAATTGGGAATTCAATGATTAATAAAGTTTTGTTACGCTGCCCGGCAGCTAATCCCGTCGACTGCTACGCCGCGCTAGTCCAGGGCCGTTTGCGGTGGCGAGCGGGCGCATTTCATGCGCGGGAACTTCACTTGCTTCACTTGGGCCGTTGTCCGTTCAATCTGATAAAATCCTTCAGATTGTTACCGGTCTATGTAAACAACCGTGCGCTTAATAAGCATGTATCAGTGGGCAAAATCATGCTTTTTACCTGATCACTGTACATAATTTACGAATGTCATCATCATTTCATTGAGTTCGTTTCCTGGCACTGGCCGGGCGGCCATGGCCGACAGAATGTCACGCACAATGCGCAGCTTATTGGATTGCTTTCCTAAACGTAGACTGGGTTTGTGTGTGCGTTCGCTATCGGATCTCTAAAATGAGCCACAGAAATAACCTGAAACAAGCTTAATTTAAATCAGCAATTGTTTCAACGATAGCAGTTGAACATTTTTCTACCCACACAGGTGACACAGGTGAGCGGCTTCAATCAAGCGGGTGTGCGAAACTGGAGTGAGCGATACAGAGGAACGGCATCAGCCAGAAAGGGGCACATCCATCCCACACACACACACACACACACTCATACACACCGAGCAACCGGTCGGCGAGAGAGAAAGCATCGAACGCCGAACGGACCGAGCAGGCTGCGCGCTGCAGTGCGCCCGCGGGCGACCGAGCGAGCGAGAGAGGCGAAGGAAAACGAAAGTAGTCACTCGCAGGCGGAAAACCTTGCGTCGGGTGGAACATATATTACGGCTGCCGTCGTCAGTAACGGTGGAGCTTTCGCGGCGGCTCAACAGGGCGATGCAATAAACTACGAAGCTCCGGCGGTCTCGGCGACATACTGGACGGGACGGTGCGTTCAGAGGCTGGTGCTGTGTCAGGTTGCCCGAACGGTGCCTGGAATGTGAGAAGGCTTTCCGATTGAACTGCGAACCGACGAGCAGGCTTTGGTTTGGTGTGACAAGTGCTGCGAAGTGGCGGTCGAGTGTTCTGGCTATTGATCTCGCCTGTGATACGCGTGTGGTAGACACCATCTACTGATCGGTACGTGTACGTGGTGGGGCGTAAAGAGCGTTCCTGTGCGTTATTAGTGACGAGGAGCGAATGTAATTCGCAGAAATTATTTATTTTCACCAGATGGAGACGCCTGGTGTTCGACGAGATTGGAATACATTTGAAACGCTCACGGTGAACTGTGCTTAAAAAGCAACAATGTTTAGACACCATCTACTGATCGGTACGTGTACGTGGTGGGGCGTAAAGAGCGTTCCTGTGCGTTATTAGTGACGAGGAGCGAATTCTATGTAATTCGCAGAAAATATTTATTTTCACCCGATGGAGACGCCTGGTGTTCGACGAGATTGGAATACATTTGAAACGCTCACGGTGAACTGTGCTTAAAAAGCAACAATGTTTTACGTACTTTTATTTTTACCTATTTCTTCCTTCACCCTTTAACGACTGTACTGTGCGTTCCTGCTTAAATGTACTCGGACAATCACGTCGCTGTCGCTGGCTGGGGCAAAGTAATCTACCTCCATGTGTACACCCCCAGTGCACACGGTAGGCAAAGGCACTGTTTACGATGCTATTACATGTGTCCGGGCACCGTACCTGTGCTGGCGCACAAAGACACAAAGCACTACGTTCATTATGGGTATTAATTGTGAAGAGGAGGAGGCGAAAGAAGAAAATAAAAACCGAAAAGAAACCCGCGCCCCGCCGCGAAACTTGACCACACGCGCGCGTTCCCACCGCAAGCCCACCCACCGACGCGAGCCCGCGAACCGCGCTGTTCTATTCCGCCTCGTTTTGTGCTGCCACGTTCGTTTTGGTGCGCGCGACCCCGCCGGCTTCCGACCGGTTCCTGAACGGGAGGGCCGGGGGATGAACCCCGGGAGGAGGAGCCTCGGGGATGGCTGGAATGGAAATTAAAACAACAGCACGTGGAGGGGGCCCGCGAGCACGAGGGTACAGTGTCAACCGCGGCAGCGTGTGGCAGCCGAAACGAAACCGAACCCGTCCCGTGCGCAGGTAGCGCGGGCCGTTTTCGTTCGGTCCGGCATCATTGGCTGTGACCGCTTTTCCGCTTCGGGCGAGCGGTTCGCCTTCGTCCGATTTGGTCAGTTTCGGGACGCATTTGTAATCATAATCGATCGTTCTCGACAAAAAGGTTAACAGCGTGTACGGGTCGGTACGAGCGGCGACCGACGAAACGAAAACGCAAGGTTGATCTGATGGTTTACTGGTGACCCCGAAATTTCTACGATTGTAATCACCCCACAAGTGGCGCTGCGGAGGAGGAGGTAGAAGTCTGTGTGTGTGTGTGTGTGTGTGTTGGTGTTCGCGCGCGTAAAGTTGACCTGCCCGAAACCGAACATGGCTGGCGCGTGGTTCGATGCAGCATATCGTAACCGCATTCGAGTGCAAATGAAGCGGTTATCATAATGGCGGAAAGTGGCATATATTAGCAGCGCTGCGCGAGTCCTCGTGCCGCAAAATCGCCACGTAAAGCGGTGCGTAGCGGCGAACACAACACGACACCGCGCGCTAATGAATGAAACACAACTCCTTCATTAGTGCGCAACGCATGTTAACCCGGGCGGACAACGGCGGAAACATGCACGGCGTCGAACGGTGGCTCGAACGAAAATAAAACCGCCCCGTTTTGGCGCAATTGTTCCACGCGTGCAGAGAAACACACACACACACACACACACACCCACTTTCGGGCAGGCGAATTTATCGATCGTCCTTGTCACTGTTGTAAGGCAGAAAGAGAGAGAGAGAAAATACTGAAACAAGAAGTAATGTAACGACCCGAAACGAAAAAACAAAATAGCACTACCAGAAACGGGGCGCGCTTTTGTGCCGCTTAAAGAACTAATGTCGCGTTAAATGGATGGATGCGGATACTAATTAACTAATTAAACCGCAGCGACAACCCCCCCTCCCCTCCCACGGGCTCACCACGAACAACAAAGGAGGCAGTTACGCACGCAACGCCTCCTTGTGTCTTTTGTGTTTTTGGAGAGGCGAGTGAAGAGTGAAAAAAGAGTGACAACAGGCCGCTTAATACCCGCAAGGGATGGGAACGAACTGTCAGTGTCGTTTTCATTTTTGAACTGCTGGAATTGTGTCCATTTTTTATTTTTTAGCTTAGTAGCGACAATGTGCTGAATGGGAGATTCACACAAGGAGAGAGAAGCGATCCCGCGCACGATCACGTCCGCGGCAATGAGCAGCTCGTGCGGAACGGTTTAGATGGTACTGGGATCTGCCTGTATTGGTAAGCAGCGTCCATTTCCACATATGAGCGACTGGTGCAGGGTCGGTCGTTGCAGGAATACTTATTAGCCACCTGGAGCCGCCGTCATGACTTGGAGGGGTTTTTCCCGATTTGACGGCCCGGCTTTGGCTGAAACCTTGGCGCGTCACCCGCCTTGAAGAGTCCGCCATCAGGGCTCGTAGTGCACGACCCGCATCGAAGCAGGCGAAAGGGACACAACGGACCAGTCGGACCAGCCGGTCGGACGTTTTGTAGCAGAGAAGACGCGGCACACACAGACGGGCGATCGTGATGTGGCCAAAGTCCGCTACGGTGATACTGCTGATCTACTGCTTCCACAGGGCGCACCGGTGCCAAGCGCATCCGCTCGTGATCTGCTTCCAGGAGCAAACGTACGATGACGTCACCGTCCGTAAGTGTGTTGGAAATTGATACGTGATTCACCAATAAGCCCATTTCTT
>KZ067348.1:301651-319341 GCA_002091845.1 Anopheles cracens | reverse complement strand
CATTAAGTGCGTTTCTTTGCTCATTCACAACGGCGCGAACAAGCCAATAAGTGGTGGGTAAAAGTGATTACTGTCCGCTTAGCACCGATACCGCGAGATAGCGCGTCCTGATAAGGCTGGGCTCGACCGGGAACAATGTGCGAAGATTATGTGCGAAGAGCAGGTGCCGGTTGTTGACGCGAATTGGCTGATAAAGTGGAATTTGGGACGTCGGCTATCAGGACAGGTGGGCAAGTCAGCACTTACACACACGCTCACACGGGAGGCCTTCCGGGAGGCCGTGTTCCGGCTTTAGTAGGTCAGCCGGTCGGACCCGAGGGGCGTAGATGGATGCGATTTTACAAAAGATTTATGAGATTCTTGACGGTAAATTATTGTTGGTGCGGGTTACGGCGCAAGGAGCCACGGCCATACGGAGCGGCCTGCACTGGCACTCGAGAGTTGGGAAAATTGATGGTTTCTTTTCGCTGTAGCCTCTAGAGGCCAAACTCTCCCCCCCACACACACAAACACGGTGCAGTCGGTGGAGGTCAATTGGAATTTTATTGCAACCGCAGGTTTTGCCCCACGTGTATGTGTTCCAGTGGGTTGTACCCATTTTTGGGCAGCCATTTCCACATATGAGCGACTGGTGCAGGGTCGGTCGTTGCAGGAATACTTATTAGCCACCTGGAGCCGCCGTCATGACTTGGAGGGGTTTTTCCCGATTTGACGGCCCGGCTTTGGCTGAAACCTTGGCGCGTCACCCGCCTTGAAGAGTCCGCGTGGATCAATTGATCCGTGCGATCCGTGCAGGCGGAAACTGCGTGTCCCGCCACGCGTTCTACCGCCGTTTCGCGCCTCTCCGGACCGACCGGATCGATACGGACCCGCTGGCCACACGCTGACGTCATCGTGTGTGTGTGCGCTGAATGAAAGCGACCACAACGAGGCGAACAATGGCTGTTTGCGTGCTGTTCCGCCTTTCTTGTTGTTGCTGCTGGTTGGTTTGTGGAACAGAGCGAGAAAGAGAGAGAGAGAAGGTCTTTATACACACCCCGTTAATGATTTGGGTTGTGGAGTGAAATTCGTTTTCCGGTGTTGGGGTTTTTTGTTGTTGCTGCTGCTGTTGTCTTGGGCTCCCCACGTGTGACCCAGTGGAGAGAGTGAGTTGTTTCCAACAGTGGAAGCCAACGCGCGGGAACTTACTGCAGCGTGGAGAGGAGCTTTATACGAGGTCGAGCTCCACACCGGGTCACCGTTGCTGCAGACGGTAGCTGATGAATAATTTAGGCCGTCAATCAGCACTACTCTTCAATTATCTGTCTGTGACGGGGGAAGCAGCAGAGCGAGGACTACGACGTGGGGTTTGGTGGCACGGTGCCCCCACGGTTGGTTGTTCGGGCGGGTGTCCTATCGATCCTGTTCCAACGACTGTACGAACGATTGTAATTACACGCCCGGACCGCATCGCAAACGACCGACGGCGGTGTGGAACTGATAAAATAAATGCACTTTGACAGTGATTTGCGAGCAGGCTAGCGCGCGCCGTTGCCTGCCACTGCCAGGAGGAGAATCGATAAGATAAGGCGCAGGAGATATGCTCCCGGGAAGTTTCCGGCTCACGGTGGGATCATTACATTGTTACGCAAATTTTATGTAAATATTTCATCCGCTACATTTTTAAAGTTGTTTTTGTACGGCTCGCCCGTCCACGTCGTGAAGCGCAGCACGGGTAGTTCCTGTGGTCAGCACACTTACACACACGCTCACACGGGAGGCCTTCCGGGAGGCCGTGTTCCGGCTTTAGTAGGTCAGCCGGTCGGACCCGAGGGGCGTAGATGGATGCGATTTTACAAAAGATTTATGAGATTCTTGACGGTAAATTATTGTTGGTGCGGGTTACGGCGCAAGGAGCCACGGCCATACGGAGCGGCCTGCACTGGCACTCGAGAGTTGGGAAAATTGATGGTTTCTTTTCGCTGTAGCCTCTAGAGGCCAAACTCTCCCCCCCACACACACATGTGTGTGGTTTAGGTTTATCCATGTTTTGTCTTGTGGAGGAGCATTCGAGGGTAACTCTGATTTACATGACACAATTCATGGTTGTTCAAGTGTCAGGGTTATCTCTAAAGAAAACAAGAACCAGTTTATGACATAGAATAACTTAGTAATTCATAATAGAGAAAGCGTACAATCGAATTTTGAAATAAAGTCTCTAATATCTCTAGACGGGTATATAAATCTATACTGAAATCTATACTATAGACTGATGAAATTCGGCCCATCAACTGGCCGGTTTATATACGAACGAGAACGGAGAGCGAAAAATTGACCATTAAATTATATTATCGTTTTGTTGAATTTTGGTTTCGTTCACTTTTTCCCGACTCCCGAAGAGCTAGCTGAATAAGACGAGCTGATTTGGGTTACCCTGCGCCCGTGCAAAGCTATCCGTTGAGCGCAACTAATGAACAGCAATACAGAATGCATACTACCTATACACCAATTGCCCAAAATTATACACCACTGCAATATGAACTCGTACGCGTACGCAATAAGACGAACTAGTTACCGATGGTGCACGTGTTTGTAAATGCTTCAGAAGCAAACGAAAAAAAACGAGTGGTGGAAATGGAACGTACGATACGGTAACCACCGCGAGCTAGCAGTTGAACGAGTAGCATATGACGATGAAGATAGACCTTAACTACAAATGATAATAAAGCAATATGTGCGGCCTCTGTAGCGGACTGTTGCCGTTGGTTTTTTGATTGATCTTTCGTGTGTGCTTTTGTTCATATGTGGAGAAAGAAACATCCTTAACACATGCCTATAAAAGTATAAATATAAGATTATATTTATTAATTTAAAACTGTTCGTTCCTGTTAGTAATTCCTTTGTGTGCTATAATGTTTGCTATAAAAATAGCTAAGACATTGCCCAACATTGTGGCACCACTAAATATTATGGCGATTTAATGGCGAAGCTTCCGAGAAAAAGCTCTCCGAAAGCTCACCCGACCCGCACAAAGAACGCATGGCAGAAACTGACCTAAAGGTACCTTATCGTAACTAGTGTGTTTCTGAAAATAGCAGAAATTTCTAAATTACCAAAGCGCACCATCTAGATATCACGGTCGCGTTCCCCATTTGCTCGTCCATTTTTATTTCCTCTTGGCGTTTTAGCATTCTTCACCCATTAGTCCGCACGAGCTTCTGCTTTGTTCCGACGGGTGGCCAGTAAAAGACTGGCAACAGCGAGACACTTCCGGTATGTGTTTGCCGTTTGACGTCACCGTTTTCGTGGGGCGAGTCGGGCCTAACGTTATTAAGCACCCGGCCGACCGCGTGAGGTCCGCCGGTTCGGTTCCGTCAGCACTTCCGCCCGTTCAAGGTGAAGGAACGCGAACGAAGGGTAGTCTCTCGAGCCCGTTTCCGCTGCCGGGGGGTGGAAGATAGAGCCGTTTTTTTCTTGATGGGGGTAAACTTATTTCCGCGTTCACCGTGCGTGACCGGCTCGTGACCGAGAGATGACGGTGGGTAATCATATAGTGCTTATGATGTCATTAGTGGCGCTAACACCGGTGCGTTAAGGACCGCCGGCCTTCACAAAGAAATTAAAAATCCTGCCTACAAGGCGCTCGAAATCAATCGCTCCATCGGGATACGCTCCGACGAATGAAGCGCTCACGCCCCGACCCGTCGCTGGCTGATGATTTATAACGCTTTTAGACGCGAAAACGGGAAATGGGTACTTGTAGCCGACTTATAATCGCTTTCGGGAGCGAACGAGCGAAGCGACAATAAAAAAAAGTAAGTATTTATGAAGCTTTTAACCATGCGACGCGAACCGAACACAGGGATCGTAATTGTTTTCACCCGGACCCGCCGGTTCCCACAATGCGCTTTCACCGGGCGCCTCTCGCTGAAGTCACAATTTGCAAGCCTAATAGTTATGATTGCACGAATGGCACAGTTTTGCGTTCCTCAGCAGGTGGGGATAGAGCCGATAGCCTAGAAATGGGTCACACGGAGCGGAACAGGTAGCGCTATCGCGATTGAAGGAAGGATTTCAGCAGAAATTGGGTCACCGAAGCGAAACGCAAGCGGCGGACAAGCTCGTGGGTTTGTTTAATTGGAGAAGACAATCACAAATCGTTACGGTGGTGGTAACAGGTTTTGTGTGGGTTTCGTGAGTGCAACCGTCGTGCTGTTGTGTTGAATTACGACGACAGGCAAAGGGCAAGGTTGAGTTTCACTGGAACCGAAGCGAACCCGTGCGCGACTGTGGCCGTTGATCGAGTTAGCCATGAGCGCATGTGTTCGACGGTCGATGACTACTGGGTTTGTTTGATCATTAGAGTGAATCCAGCGACTTTGGTACGGTGACGTTGATGGATTAGTCGTTAATAATTTATCACCTGTTTTCGTATTAAAAACTTACCAACCAATGCGGATACGGCGTGGATTGAATGTCAAGAATGTGTAGCAGATTCCTCGCGAGCGCGAAACAACGATAAACAATTCAGCGCGTGTGTCCGCCTTCATGCCAACAGGTATTGTTTGTGGTCGTAATATTAAAAAAGCGAGTAGCAACGTCTTGCAACCTTTTTCCGAAGAAGCGATCGATACTGCTGGACACACCTCCCGGCCGTCCCGTCCTTGTCGGTGCAGGTACGGGCGCATCTTCACCGACACTGTTGATTATGGTCATGTTGAAGTGATTACCCACCGGGCGCCTCCACCGGGCAAACCCTTGCGCGAGCAGGAAGCAAACACGCTGCAGCATGAACGTCTCGGTCGTTGGTCGAGGTGACGGGGGTTTGGGATTCATTATCAGCAGTTTGTCCGAGTGCTATCGTTGGAAGAAGCCATTTTAATTTGAATGTGGCGTGACCTTTCCATCCTCCGCAAACGAGCCCGTTCGCCTGGCCGGTCGCACTCGTTTGCGCTCCCCGTATCCTTTTATGCCTGGTATGTAGTAGCATTGGCGTGCACGATTCCGTGTGACCGGTCCACCAATCACGGTCAACGAAGGCAATTAAAACCACCGGCGGAGGTAAGTGTGCTGCAGATACGTGCGTTATCTGGTGGATTTTCATTTGCTTATTATATTTGGTATGAGTTTCTGTATTTTTTCCCCCATTTCAATCCTAGTAATAACAAAAAAACTGTATCATTTTTAGAGCACAACCAGCGTGCGCGTTCTATGATGAATAGTCGCATGTGTTCGACGGTCGATGACTACTGGGTTTGTTTGATCATTAGAGTGAATCCAGCGACTTTGGTACGGTGACGTTGATGGATTAGTCGTTAATAATTTATCACCTGTTTTCGTATTAAAAACTTACCAACCAATGCGGATACGGCGTGGATTGAATGTCAAGAATGTGTAGCAGATTCCTCGCGAGCGCGAAACAACGATAAACAATTCAGCGCGTGTGTCCGCCTTCATGCCAACAGGTATTGTTTGTGGTCGTAATATTAAAAAAGCGAGTAGCAACGTCTTGCAACCTTTTTCCGAAGAAGCGATCGATACTGCTGGACACACCTCCCGGCCGTCCCGTCCTTGTCGGTGCAGGTACGGGCGCATCTTCACCGACACTGTTGCATTTAGAGAGATTTAGACTTCTGATCATGCACATTTTTGTGACCTTAATTTTCCCGATTATGTTAAATTTGCGTATTAAATCTTCCTCGCTGCAACTAAATTCCAAGAAAATCCCAAACGACCTGAAAATTGAAATAATGTTCGTGCAATTACAAACGATAAATAATGAAGCTCACCACACCTGTACCGCACACAGCAAACCAAAACCACCGAACAAAAAGGGTCCATGCGTGTGTGTGTGCGCTCCCAATTACCGTATAATCGTTGCGAAATAGAACCGCAAAACTGACCGAAACATCATAAAGCATCGGTTACAGTTATTTGTTGGCCTAGTGGCTCGTAAACCGTCCATAAACCGAGGCGCAGCCGTTGGCAGTCGAAATAACTCACCAGGACCTGGGCCAGGGCCAGTGCAGCCAGTACGGGTGGCGTCTGGGGGCATAAATCTTAATCCGCGACAGGAGTCCGTCAGCCCATCCTGAAACGGATCCATAACGAGTTGAGTCGCTCGTTTTCGCGTTCCCCCGCGCGCCGTTCTTTGTGCCCGATTCAACTGGTAAAGGCTAAAAGGTTAACCTTTAGGGGTAAAGGTGCGCATATCGTGTTGGTGGTGGCCTGTGTTGATATGACCGTTTTGTCTGCGTGTGGCGCACGTGAAACAGCGGCGGTCAGCGTGGTGGTCAGCGTGGATGCAAACCAGGTGGGCAGAAATTCGCATGTTCAACTTCAATAAGATATGCCTCCCCACACATACACTTGCGGGTGGGAATCGGAGTGATACCACCGGCATTAGTGGTTCCGATGCTTTGTGCTGGCAGGGAGGGGGCCGCGATTCTCGTGAGAGGATACTTATCTTGCGCCCGATGCTCGAAGGGAAACGGCAAAAGCACTCCGGCCCGTCATTATCGGCTTCGCCGACCGCGGTCGGCTTTCTTTGTGCTTTATATTCGGGGACCATTGCTCCGTGGCTGACTTCCGGTCTCGGGTCGATGGCAAATGTCACCCGAAGCTGTTCCGCTGGGTCCGTCCGGTCGAGCCACACACACACTCTCACACTCGCTGTCTATCAGGCGTAACGTGATTGATCGTAGAAACGCGCTGTGTTCTCCGGTTCTTGGTTTCTGATTTGCAAATTTGAAACATTTCCGCTCCCGGTGCCACTTGCCGGTCGCGGTGGCCGTTCTCCCTCCCTGTGCAAACAACGGGGTGGGACTAAAGCCATGAAAACCCCCACACGGTGGGCTCCCGGGAAGCGGGAAGTCTATAAAACTAAAAGTTTTATTGTTACGCTACCCTATTTAGGTGCGCTTCCGACGCATTTACACGGGGCGAAGCTTGCCGTTTGCGATACGCGCGACCTCCGCGACGGTTAGTCCGGAGTACGGAGTAATAATAACAAAAAAAAGAACAACTCAGGCGAAACACGAACACGAACTCGAAGAAAGCCGGAACGCATTCTCACGTTCTTCACAGGAGCCGTCGCTGGAGTGGGGCTCCGCGAGAACAAAAGGCAACCAGAGGCTCATTAGTGTGTCTGTGGAGGTGGTGAAATTGTGACATTTCCGGCACAGCTCGTACCGCCCGCTACGCTGCGGATAGTGCATCACCCGGCGGGACAGTGCAGGGCACGTGCACCGAAGGAGCCGAACCATGGGTCCACTTAAGCAAATGACACATTGCGGAAGCATAAGTGCACTGTTCGCCGTGTTGATAGTGCTGTTCGGCGTCAGCTCGTCGGCGCTGACCACGTTCGGGAAGTCGAACACGAATCAACAGGCAGCGCCAACGCCACCGCCGGGTAAGATCCGATGTTGCGCCGGAGGTGTAACACAGCTTTGTTGATTTATTTTCTGTGAAGTACTTACGTAGTAATGAGGGCAGGCGAGAAGTGTCAACTCGATGGTGATTAATGGCTGAGGCGTTTGGAACTAATTCGTACTAGTCTACAAAATTGCCTTTCCGGCCTGTACCTCGTGACGGAGGCTCAGAAGGAGGCGGTTGGCCAAACGTCGCAGCCAAAACACGCAAACCCACCCGAGCGCCCTCTCTACTAGAGACGGGGGGATAGTATCCCTAGAAGTTGGAAGCAACCCTCGTCGCTTGGTGGCACTGGGTGACTTGGACGAACGCTCACTTCGTCACGGCACTCGCCACGGTTCGGTCGCAAAAACGAGTCACGACGACCACAGTGTGTGTATCAACGGCACCGTGTACGGGGGGAAGTTGGACACCAAGGCGAGAATCTGGTCCACGCATCCCCTGGGTGTGAGAAAAACGGCTGCGGATTTTGCTGCCCTCTTCGCGTGCCACTAGGGCACTATGTACGCTCCGTGGGTGGCTCGCACCTGAAGGCTGTGCGACGAACCTGATCCTGTGCGCGGAACCTGTGGGATTAACCGCGCCGGAAGTGTCTCGGTGTGCGCGTTGATGTCGTGGTCGGTTTGGTCGCATTCTCGATGGCGCACATCATACCGTAATCGCATTGAGCCGAGTCAGCACACAGATGGCGTAGACCTGAGAAAAAAATAAATGGTACATTAGCTTTATAGGCAAATGTAGGTTGATCCTACGCACGCACTTGAAATCTTAGATAAAACTTAAACTAATCACAAACCGGATGTTCTATGATGCCTAAAGTTATTGTAGCGCTTTTAAACGTATCGGTTTTGCTATGTACAAAAGTCATGCCATGTCCATACAACGCACAAACAAAAACGGAAGAAATCCACGCACATTACATGGCTTCAAGGTTAAAAAAGGCATAGGTGAGACGCCAGCAAAGGCGAAATACAATCCTTGCTCGAAGTGTGCAATGTTACTTCCAGCTTGAGCCCAGCCTGACATAGCAATTCTTGGCATATAATGACAAAAAGGTGTTCATCATTTGTGGAAAAAATAGTATACCCGCTTTCCTGCTGCATCAGATCGAGTCACGTAACACTTGGTGCCGGTGCTTTTTTCCCATTTTTGCACAGCACACTACCGACTCCTTCTGAGGTCATGCAACATGCAACATCCTGAGCTCAATGCCCCACTATGGGCAGTCTCGTGCACTGCCCCACATCGGGCGTGTAACGAGAAGTTACGTGGCTAATGTATGTGAAACGGGGTCGTATCTAGCTAAATCAAAGTACGACCCCTCGAAGCAGGCAAAATCGCGACGGCATGCCGACCTTAGAAACGTAGCGGAAGTTTTCGACAAATTTATAGCACAAACGCAAGTCACCGCCCCGAGACCACCCTCCGTTCGTGCTTTCATTTTTGAAACCTATCACTTTTCTGCAAACAGACCAGCATATCTTCTTCCCTTGCAGGGAACTGTTGCATGTGGTTCTACATCGGTCTTACATGCTACCGAAATTGGTTCCAATTTCCGGATCCACTGGGACGCGTTCGCTGACTACTTACCTTTGTATTTGGCCGAGCATAATCCATTGGCCGGAGCCTTGAAGTCACCGCACAGGCATCGCATGCGATCGTCGATCGGATCGATAACGCAGCTGGTGTTCTGTATCGTACTGCAATCGCCATGATTGGTGCAGCTTTTGGCTACCACTGAGTCGGGAGAGACATTGGAAAATTAGCAAATGTTGAAATGTCACATATAATAAGATATTGTGCTAGAACTAACAGTACCCAATAATCAAACGAGTCTGGTACGTCAGTTATTATATGATTCGAAGCTCTTGATAGCCCACTACAGCAGCGTTTGATGGCAACCGTGGGCAGCGTTTGGTGAAAGGATAATAGTGCAGAAAGATGCACTAAACAGCACCCCCGGCGGGGGTTTTAATTCGCCTCCCCAAATAACGAGTGCAACCGCCGTGCCGTGCCTAGCTTCAATTACACATCGGACGAAATCCGACCGTTTGCGGAACGGCGAACGGGGCGGCGGTTGCAGCCGCAAGGGATTAATTTTTCTTCGACAGTGCTGTTTTTGTTGCTGTTGCCCACGACCTGCCCGTCCGTGTGCAGCGCCTTTGTTCGTCGTTTCATTTTAGTAATTTTCAAACCGATTTTTCTTTGTTGCAGTTTGTTGCCGCTCAATTTGATTCGCTCGCAAGGCAAGTCGCCGCAAGTTCGCCGTTCGCCGGTTGATAGCAATCGGAGATAAAGGTGCAAGTTGGTTGGAGAATGTGTATGTTTTTTTTTTTTGGTTCCCACTCCAACCGCTGCCGTCGGCCGTTGATGCCTATAATTCAGCGAGTTTTCAGCCGCTGGTGTGTATGTGTATGATAAGAACTTAAATTAGCCTCCATTATGTGCAACAAGGTGGTTCATGATCGCGCTTCGTGCACGATTTATGACCGTTTTCGGGAGGGTCTTTTTCCCTGTCTCAGTTTCGATCGAAGGCGCGGTGAAAGTGATGAATGCTGTGCATGAGTTTTAAAGGTCAAGAATACGGTATCATGTATCAGTATTTAGGGACATGTATGGTTAGGGAGCAAGGGAAGAAATGAGTGATGCAAGTGAATGACGCGTTTAGTTCTATTGAAAGTAACTAATATGGTAGGATCGTGTGTTGGATCGTTCATGCTAACGTGACTTGTTCTTACGATTATTTCCAAAAACGCAGCGTTGTAGAAGATACGTAGTGGCAGTAGTTATAATTGTTATAATGTTTTAAAGATCTTAAGTTTAAAAACTAGATCAACTATATTCATATAAGACATACTATAAAGACCATGACTTATTATTATAGCGCGTTTCAAGAATACTTAATTCATTCATGGTTGTATATATAATCGAAACGATGATCGCATCACATCGTCTGCATATTAACGCGAGCAAATTATCACCTATAATCGTCTCAATAAGCCTGTTTGTTACATAACCGTTCATCATCTAATCAAGATGGTTGCGTAACCAGACCCTGCTGTCTATAGCAATGCCATTGCTAATGAATGGAGAACATTCATCTTTCAGATTATTCAGGCAACTAGCATTGATCGTATTGGTAGCGCTATGAATGACAGCCAAACAGCTCATCTTTATGTGGAATGTAGTAATATGCGAACTGAGCATTAGTAATTGTGGGATTTATTTGCTAAAGCATGGACTCCTCACAGAGGGCTTTTGTCCCTTTTTAATTTAATTCACTTTGAATGAATTACTAGTCACTATTGGGATTCTAATCAGAATAGTGAGTAAGCAAATGTGTGCTCACTATATTCCGACTCTATCACCATCTCTTTTAGTCTCTCACACGCTCAATCTATAGTGATTAGTGAGTCAGAAATCAACTATTTTAATCCAAAATCAATTGTAATTATACAAATCTATCGTACAAATTGAACTAATATTTAAGTCACAACTCAATAGTGCTCAGTATTTTATAGAATATCATAAATTTCCCAAGATCTTTCTTGTTTTCCCATTAATATCGTTAATTAATATCTCAGTAATATCGATGATTTTAAGATAAGTAGTTAAATCATTTATAATTGATTGCTAAATCTGAAATTTGAATAATTAGTGCCATTTTATGTCCATTAAATTATTAATCTAACACGGTTTTAGCTCACCAATACTACACAATGATTTTTTAAAACATGAATAACCGGAAAGAAACCCCAATAAACCAGCATAATGAATCGTGATCCGTACTTCCTACTGCTTTATTCCTTTCCGTAATCGAGCACCTCGTAGAAGGAAACAATCGCACCCACTCAATCGGCAGTAAAGTGGGCAGTATCGAATCGCTCGTGCCACCTGTAAGCAATCGTTTACATTACACGATCAACCGTGTCGATGGTTTCAATTAGCCGTCGGGTGCCGTTTCTCGCCGCGTTTATCAAGATTTCGATAAACGTGCAATTAATTCGAACACCTAGCCCTAATCCCGCGAGGGCGCGAGACGGAATACGGTAACTGGCTCGTTCGCCTACGAAAGTCCACGGACCGCAGCACCCACTAGCCATGCTATGCAAAACGAGCTGTTAATTTGTATTCAATTATTCGGTATTTATACTGGTGAAGCTATTGGCACGTCTATTAGCTCAATTAGGGATTGGCGAGGGAGAAAAGTTGTACCGCATGGAAGATCGTGTTGATGTGGGCTAGATATTCTGCACTATCACTCGCCCCATTACAGTACCATCGTTGCACACACGCGCTATCGTGAGAATTCCTTCTGCTTGATACTATCTGCTCACGGAATTGCCCGTCAAACCAGCCCGAATTTATTTGGCATGCCATTTGCGGAATGGGAATGTCCTTTGCAAGTCCGATGCCGTGCTGAGGACGTCCGCATTCATTAACATGCTTTCAGCAAAGCGCGGAATGTGCCGAACCGAATTCCGTCCATTGTTATGAGTTCATCCTTAGCCGCGAAAACGGATTCGCGCACGCACACCCGCACAAACTGCCCATTTCCGAGGCACGACCGAAACAGATGAAGAAACAAAGCTTTCTCGCACACGGTCCAGCTTTTTAGTTTTTTGTGTATATAATCGCGACCGCACAATAAACAGCATTCCGAGCACCGGCCACGAACAGTGCCGTTACCGTAATCCGTGCCCTTTTTTCTTCGGTGCGTGTATTACAGGTGATTAGAGCTTTTACGCTTCAATGGAAGGAAATGGAAAAAAACCTTTATCAAGATTTCGATAAACGTGCAATTAATTCGAACACCTAGCCCTAATCCCGCGAGGGCGCGAGACGGAATACGGTAACCGCTGGCGCTCGTGTGCTTTTACAAAGTTTTGCCAAGCTTCTGCAACCCACCCCGGGCCAGTTGCCTGATTGGACCCAATTGTCAACGTTCGAGGTGGACCATAAATTTTCACCTCCTACATAATCCTGCTATGCGTTGCCCGCGAACAACTTCCAGGACAAAGCGAACCAGCTGGCAATCTGTTGATTGGGCTCGTTCGCCTACGAAAGTCCACGGACCGCAGCACCCACTAGCCATGCTATGCAAAACGAGCTGTTAATTTGTATTCAATTATTCGGTATTTATACTGGTGAAGCTATTGGCACGTCTATTAGCTCAATTAGGGATTGGCGAGGGAGAAAAGTTGTACCGCATGGAAGATCGTGTTGATGTGGGCTAGATATTCTGCACTATCACTCGCCCCATTACAGTACCATCGTTGCACACACGCGCTATCGTGAGAATTCCTTCTGCTTGATACTATCTGCTCACGGAATTGCCCGTCAAACCAGCCCGAATTTATTTGGCATGCCATTTGCGGAATGAGAATGTCCTTTGCAAGTCCGATGCCGTGCTGAGGACGTCCGCATTCATTAACATGCTTTCAGCAAAGCGCGGAATGTGCCGAACCGAATTCCGTCCATTGTTATGAGTTCATCCTTAGCCGCGAAAACGGATTCGCGCACGCACACCCGCACAAACTGCCCATTTCCGAGGCACGACCGAAACAGATGAAGAAACAAAGCTTTCTCGCACACGGTCCAGCTTTTTAGTTTTTTGTGTATATAATCGCGACCGCACAATAAACAGCATTCCGAGCACCGGCCACGAACAGTGCCGTTACCGTAATCCGTGCCCTTTTTTCTTCGGTGCGTGTATTACAGGTGATTAGAGCTTTTACGCTTCAATGGAAGGAAATGGAAAAAAACCCATTTCGATAGTCGCGACCCGGCCCGGGAGCACATGTTGACTGGCTGGGCCGAAGTGTTTATTAGTGAAAAAATCCGTTATCCATCCATCCTACCAACCGAATGTTGACCTTTCAGACGATTGATTGTCATAATTTTTGGGCTCCGACACCGGGCTGTCGGGCGGAGATTAAGAAATAATCTTCGTTTCGTTTTGTGTCATTTTAGAGGAGCAAATTAGCAACACGCACACGGGATGCTAATTTGCGCGAAAGCTTTTCATAATGAAAAAGATATCTGCGTGTGATTAGAGCCCGGCAATCGCAGAATACCGTGTGCCGCGCCAGTCATATTCAAAATATGTGAGCTTGGTGAAGCAGAAGCCAAACTAACTGTAAGACTAATTGGGGTATGTAATAGATTGGTATCAATAACTACAAATTGGAAACAAAATTGGGTATGTTCTGGGGTGGAAAATATCTATAAATAAAAATGAACATACACGATATAAATGTATGTTCATTATCCAAAATCTGCCACTGGTAGTTTCTCTTACGGAGCTCTTATTTCTTGCATTTCTTCGTTCATTTTTTATTTCTTAAGACATTCCTAATTCTAACTTGATAAACTATTAGACAAAAAGCTCTTACAACATCTTGGTGTGGACGAAAAACCGATCAGATCAACAGAATTCATCAGAAATGAAACTTTCAAAACACCTTTGAACTTTTTCCAACTCCATTCGAGAACGTTTCAACTCATGAATAGATAGTCCTTGGGCATTATCTTGATTCTGGAGAATTTTCGAAACAATTGACATTGTTCGGACGCAATATGGAACATACTTCATTCGTATCTGATACACAACGCGTATCTCAAAGAATGAACTTACAACGGAATTTTGGCACGTTTTGGCCGATTACCATGTAGCCATTTTCGTTTAAACTACATGTCTAAGTAGTGGTCAAATCTTCTCAGCAACCTTCTCCTTTTTTAACGATCCGAAGATGAAGCTTGCCGTCGTATGGCAACGGTCGATTAACGCAAATAGATTATCAACAATTATTAAATGACAATCTTTCCAAGCTTTGCAGGTTGTTCGAAAAGAACAAATTTCAATAAAATTAAAAAAAAAATCAACAAAAACACATTATCAGTAATTTTAGCTTTCAAAACTAAGCGTCTAAACTGAATGCCATAAAAATTTGGTTCAAACAAGGAAAAGAAAATTAATCTCCATGTAAGACCATGTAAGATCGAGTTTCGAGTGTTTTTATGTAACATCCGAGCTAAGAGGAGCATAAAACACATAACAAACCATTACACAAATTCGCCAACTGATAGGAGTTTAGCTAGTATCCTGCTTCTCCAATCCGGCCTTATGCTCGGAAAGGCAATTTTGTAGACTAGTACGAATTAGTTCCAAACGCCTCAGCCATTAATCACCATCGAGTTGACACTTCTCGCTTTTGGTTTGCTGTGTGCGGTACAGGTGTGGTGAGCTTCATTATTTATCGTTTGTAATTGCACGAACATTATTTCAATTTTCAGGTCGTTTGGGATTTTCTTGGAATTTAGTTGCAGCGAGGAAGATTTAATACGCAAATTTAACATAATCGGGAAAATTAAGGTCACAAAAATGTGCATGATCAGAAGTCTAAATCTCTCTAAATGACAAGGTAAGTAAACAACTATTGCCAACATTCTCCTCATTTGACTACCTGGAAGGTGAAATATGGATGATATTTGTATGACAGGATAGAGCTGAAATTTTCTTCCCTCGTATTTTCATTTCTTTCTAAGTAAATAAACATAAAACTCAAAAAGGGTCAAATGGTACCTCAAATATCACTTCATATTAACAAACAATGAGCAGAAAATAGGCAAGCGACTCATTGGTGATATAAAATACATCAATTTTCAACAAACTAAATTAAAGTCCCATAAATAAACAGAACAAAATCCTTCCAAAGTTTACTTGAGGCAATATAAGTCGGATAAAAGGAGCAAATATGTATCATTTTTTGTACCCCAAGCTCTTCCTAATATTGTCTTCCCGAATATCGACGGCAAAATTTTAACGTTTTGCTCCAGAATCGAAGAAGTTCACGAGTATTTGTGTGAACATAGCACCACAATAAAACTGTTGACGTTCGTTGCTACGCACCGTCAAACGAAGGGCTCGTCACCGATCGACAGTAAACTGCAATAAGCGATGACTCCAGAAAAGTCCGAAACCATACGGCTATAAATTCGTCAATCGCGAGAACGAAACATTGACACGAAATCGCGCCTGTGAATTCGCCACGTGCTTTGCACCGACATTCGGTACCATTCGATGCACCGACGGCACTGGGGTTTCCATCCGGTACCAAAATACGAATGAATATAAATATCTAAAAATCGACAAAACAATTCCCCTTCTCATTCGAGCTCCGGGCAATCCTGGGAGAGTTCGTTTGTGAAACTGTTCGAAACAAATGGCAAAATAGGACGGGACGTATCCCGACGAAACGAAATACCTAACCAATTTTACCACCCACACTGGTACCTGCATCAACAGGGGAACAGTTTACCTACGGGTTTGTTGAGACAAGCCAAATCGATTGTCTATAGAAACAAGCCGTGGGAGCATAAATTCCTGACCTGGTTTGTTAGGAAGATCACACAAAAAATGGGTGACTAATAAAAACGAAGAGGCTCGACCGTCTTTTGTTAAGCGCTCCATATTTACTGCATCATGTTGACCCTTTCACTGGCTCCTTTTTGCTTATGTTAAAAATAAACCCTCAAACCGTGGCTCTTTATCTAATTACACTATTCATCATAGAACGCGCACGCTGGTTGTGCTCTAAAAATGATACAGTTTTTTTGTTATTACTAGGATTGAAATGGGGTTTTTTTTGTTTGTGCTATAATTCTCACGTGATAGGTTAAAGTTACAACTTGATTCATTCGTTCTACCAATTTGATAAGAGAGAGTATAAGAGGTACCATGGGCTATTGCAGAATAAGACTTTGAGGTTTTTGGAGCTAATTCAAATAGGTTCTCTTGACAAGCTAAGTCGGATAGAATCTTGAAGAGCTGAGGCGGCCAGTTGATGGGCCGAATTTCATCAGTCTATAGTATAGATTTCAGTATAGATTTATATACCCGTCTAGAGATATTAGAGAATAAGACTTTGAGGTTTTTGGAGCTAATTCAAATAGGTTCTCTTGACAAGCTAAGTCGGATAGAATCTTGAAGAGCTGAGGCGGCCAGTTGATGGGCCGAATTTCATCAGTCTATAGTATAGATTTCAGTATAGATTTATATACCCGTCTAGAGATATTAGAAACTTTATTTCAAAATTCGATTGTACGCTTTCTCTATTATGAATTACTAAGTGATTCTATGTCATAAACTGGTTCTTGTTTTCTTTAGAGATAACCCTGACACTTGAACAAACATGAATTGTGTCATGTAAATCAGAGTTACCCTCGAATGCTCCTCCACAAGACAAAACATGGATAAACCTAAACCACACACGACAAACAATTTGACCGACTTACACGCTCCCGTGTCAATTGATTTCCCATCTGCATGATAACCCATTCGTAACTAATAAATCCCTCTACAAACGGATCACCGACGACCGTTGTCTTCCGTTTCATTAGAAGCCAATCAATCGACGAGCATCGTGTTCCACGTATCTGGTGCAGTTGATTGGATTTCTCGGCCCGCACCGGTCTGCGGTAGGACAATTTCGCGCTGTCGCTGCGTCGCTTGCAATCCCTGCAAAAAGCCCCGAAGCCCCGAAACTCACTTGTCACACGCCGCCGGCAAACGTTGCTGCTGCGCCGGTAGAACCCGTCCGCACACTCGCAGGAGCCCCGGTGACACACGACCGCCTCCCGGTTGTGGCTGAAGAAGCAATCGATATCGTCGCTGCACGGTTGGCCAAGATCGACCAGCTTCCGGCAGCGGCCGCGGACGTACGTGTAGTCGCTGTCACAGGTGCAAACGCCGGCCTCGCACCTGGCACCGGTGAGCATATGAGAGCACTGGACCGCCTCCTGACACGCTACGCCATACGCGGACTCCGGTAGGCAGCGCGTGACATCGGTCGAAAAGACATAACCTGCCGGGCACTGGCAGTAGCCGAAGATGGAGCAATGCGAGCTCTCCGCCTTACAGTCGCTGTTGTTCTCGCATGGCCATATGATGCTACGTGAGCCTGCGGGGAGTGGAGAGTGTTTGGAATACGGTTAGAATGGCTCAGGAGTGCGCGTAGTTCGGGGTCGTCTGTTGCGTGCGCCTCCCGGACACAGGGACAGCCGGAAAGGCGGAGACTCCACCTACGGGGCACCATTTTGTTATTATTAGACAGAGCGAGCAGCTGGCCCAGAAATCCGCCCACGCCGTATGGTACCCCGTATTGGAGCACCCTTCCATCATGGTAAACATTTCACATTCCCGAGGAGCATGTGTTGACCTTCGGCCGGTGCGGGACTCTCACACCGCGAACGATCCACGACGATTTCCAAGGAATTTA
>KZ067348.1:272618-292382 GCA_002091845.1 Anopheles cracens | reverse complement strand
CCTTGGAAATCGTCGTGGATCGTTCGCGGTGTGAGAGTCCCGCACCGGCCGAAGGTCAACACATGCTCCTCGGGAATGTGAAATGTTTACCATGATGGAAGGGTGCTCCAATACGGGGTACCATACGGCGTGGGCGGATTTCTGGGCCAGCTGCTCGCTCTGTCTAATAATAACAAAATGGTGCCCCGTAGGTGGAGTCTCCGCCTTTCCGGCTGTCCCTGTGTCCGGGAGGCGCACGCAACAGACGACCCCGAACTACGCGCACTCCTGAGCCATTCTAACCGTATTCCAAACACTCTCCACTCCCCGCAGGCTCACGTAGCATCATATGGCCATGCGAGAACAACAGCGACTGTAAGGCGGAGAGCTCGCATTGCTCCATCTTCGGCTACTGCCAGTGCCCGGCAGGTTATGTCTTTTCGACCGATGTCACGCGCTGCCTACCGGAGTCCGCGTATGGCGTAGCGTGTCAGGAGGCGGTCCAGTGCTCTCATATGCTCACCGGTGCCAGGTGCGAGGCCGGCGTTTGCACCTGTGACAGCGACTACACGTACGTCCGCGGCCGCTGCCGGAAGCTGGTCGATCTTGGCCAACCGTGCAGCGACGATATCGATTGCTTCTTCAGCCACAACCGGGAGGCGGTCGTGTGTCACCGGGGCTCCTGCGAGTGTGCGGACGGGTTCTACCGGCGCAGCAGCAACGTTTGCCGGCGGCGTGTGACAAGTGAGTTTCGGGGCTTCGGGGCTTTTTGCAGGGATTGCAAGCGACGCAGCGACAGCGCGAAATTGTCCTACCGCAGACCGGTGCGGGCCGAGAAATCCAATCAACTGCACCAGATACGTGGAACACGATGCTCGTCGATTGATTGGCTTCTAATGAAACGGAAGACAACGGTCGTCGGTGATCCGTTTGTAGAGGGATTTATTAGTTACGAATGGGTTATCATGCAGATGGGAAATCAATTGACACGGGAGCGTGTAAGTCGGTCAAATTGTTTGTCGTGTGTGGTTTAGGTTTATCCATGTTTTGTCTTGTGGAGGAGCATTCGAGGGTAACTCTGATTTACATGACACAATTCATGTTTGTTCAAGTGTCAGGGTTATCTCTAAAGAAAACAAGAACCAGTTTATGACATAGAATCACTTAGTAATTCATAATAGAGAAAGCGTACAATCGAATTTTGAAATAAAGTTTCTAATATCTCTAGACGGGTATATAAATCTATACTGAAATCTATACTATAGACTGATGAAATTCGGCCCATCAACTGGCCGAAGGAAGGCTACTACAACAAGGCGGGCCGGTGCATGGCCGAGATTGGCGAATACGCACACGACAAGCTGTATTGCGAAGACGGCACGAAGTACTCGAACAGCCGCTGTCTCTGCAAGAACGATCAGTTCTACGAACCCAACATGCGCGCCTGCCTGAAGCGTAAGTGATCTGAATTTCTCGTAGCGATCGTCTCATAATATAGTGCTCCCTTATAGCCGCCCTGGGCATCGGCACATCCTGTACGCAGCAGAGCCAGTGTTCACCGTACGGCGCGGCGTACTGTCCGTCCGCCTCGCCGAAACGATGCACCTGCTATCCGTACGCGGAGTACGACGACGAGACGCAGCTGTGCGTCGAAAAGGACGGCTACGAGTCGTACTGCGAGCGGGACGATGACTGCAAGCTGGCAAATACGCGCTGCTCCGGGGAGCATACGTGCGTCTGCAGGACGAACTACTTCTTCGTGGACGAGCGGTGCAAGGCGGCCAAGGGAGCGGAGTGTGAGACGGAAACGGACTGTGCGTTCGACGAGGCGGTGTGTCAATCGGCGAGTGCCTCGGACGAGGAGCCATCGACGCCGGGTGAGCCGAAGCAGTGCCGCTGCAAGTCGGGCCACTTCTACCACATGGCGAACAATCGCTGCCTGAAGGAGGCCGAACAGTACGGGGACGAGTGTAGCGTGGACGAGCAGTGCCAGCCGCTGCTCGGTGAGCTGGGCCTGTGCAGTGAGGGCAAGTGTCAGTGCAACGAAAACGAGCACCACTTCAAGGACGGAAAGTGCAACAAGAAGATTGGTCAGTGAGCGTTTCGGGTCGGATTTGGGGGTGTTTTCTGAACGAGTGCTCTAATGGTTCCTGTTTTTCTCTCCATCCCGTTTGCAGCGCTGGAATCGCGCTGCTCCAAAACCAGCGAGTGCTTCGTGGAGGACGAGCAGGACAATGTCGAATGTCGCAATTCGGCTTGTCAGTGTAAGTTTGACTACTCCCCGGACGTGGAGCGGCAGAAGTGCATTAGACCTAGTGGCAAAAGTAGGAATCGATTTCAACGCTTGCTCGCAGCAAACGCAGCGACACCGGACTGGACACTGTACCGTTTCTGCTCTTTCGCTCTCTTTCTGCTTTTCCAGATTCTTCCCCCATGGTACCTCTTATACTCTCTCTTATCAAATTGGTAGAACGAATGAATCAAGTTGTAACTTTAACCTATCACGTGAGAATTATAGCACAAACAAAAAAAGTATGAACCTTGAAGCTTCTTCTGACAAAATCTATATAAACCCAAAATGAATCTACCCTGTATAATTTCCCGCCTAATGTTGGCACCCGTTTGCAGATGGTGAAGAATGCATTGTGCACCAGGACTGTGACGGGGAAGGTCTGCGGTGCGTGAACCAGTTCTGCACCGATGCGGCACAAGCACAAACGAAAACCTTCCGCGATGCGGCCGTACAGACGTCGGAAGCCGCGCAAAAGCCAAACGAGACGGAAGGGCCCCCGGCGAAAGCGGACGGGCCAGCGATGCGCGACGCCGAAACGAACACGGACGCCGGAAGCGGCAAGCGCGTGCAGATCAACACCAAGCGTTCCACCAACGACTGTGAGCGGTGTCGCAACTGTAAGCTAGAAGCGGGGCAGTGTTTGGGAGTAGGCGTGACCATCAGCGTGTTTCCTTTCCGTTCCAGTTGGCGATCCCTGCCTGGACGAGGGCGTGGAGTGTCCGGAAGTGCCTTACTCGGTGTGCCGGATGGGCCAGTGTCACTGCAAGGAAGGCTACTACAACAAGGCGGGCCGGTGCATGGCCGAGATTGGCGAATACGCACACGACAAGCTGTATTGCGAAGACGGCACGAAGTACTCGAACAGCCGCTGTCTCTGCAAGAACGATCAGTTCTACGAACCCAACATGCGCGCCTGCCTGAAGCGTAAGTGATCTGAATTTCTCGTAGCGATCGTCTCATAATATAGTGCTCCCTTATAGCCGCCCTGGGCATCGGCACATCCTGTACGCAGCAGAGCCAGTGTTCACCGTACGGCGCGGCGTACTGTCCGTCCGCCTCGCCGAAACGATGCACCTGCTATCCGTACGCGGAGTACGACGACGAGACGCAGCTGTGCGTCGAAAAGGACGGCTACGAGTCGTACTGCGAGCGGGACGATGACTGCAAGCTGGCAAACACGCGCTGCTCCGGGGAGCATACGTGCGTCTGCAGGACGAACTACTTCTTCGTGGACGAGCGGTGCAAGGCGGCAAAGGGAGCAGAGTGTGAGACGGAAACGGACTGTGCGTTCGACGAGGCGGTGTGTCAATCGGCGAGTGCCTCGGACGAGGAGCCATCGACGCCGGGTGAGCCGAAGCAGTGCCGCTGCAAGTCGGGCCACTTCTACCACATGGCGAACAATCGCTGCCTGAAGGAGGCCGAACAGTACGGGGACGAGTGTAGCGTGGACGAGCAGTGCCAGCCGCTGCTCGGTGAGCTGGGCCTGTGCAGTGAGGGCAAGTGTCAGTGCAACGAAAACGAGCACCACTTCAAGGACGGAAAGTGCAACAAGAAGATTGGTCAGTGAGCGTTTCGGGTCGGATTTGGGGGTGTTTTCTGAACGAGTGCTCTAATGGTTCCTGTTTTTCTCTCCATCCCGTTTGCAGCGCTGGAATCGCGCTGCTCCAAAACCAGCGAGTGCTTCGTGGAGGACGAGCAGGACAATGTCGAATGTCGCAATTCGGCTTGTCAGTGTAAGTTTGACTACTCCCCGGACGTGGAGCGGCAGAAGTGCATTAGACCTAGTGGCAAAAGTAGGAATCGATTTCAACGCTTGCTCGCAGCAAACGCAGCGACACCGGACTGGACACTGTACCGTTTCTGCTCTTTCGCTCTCTGATCGCCCCAGTGCCCTGAAGGTGATTACACTCATGCTTACCAGTGCCGCCGTGCTGATTACGGGTTCTGCTTTACGGGATGCATACTACGCCTAGGGGGCGCACCGGCCAATCGAGCTTCGCACCGGACGTACAGTTTATATACGAACGAGAACGGAGAGCGAAAAATTGACCATTAAATTATATTATCGTTTTGTTGAATTTTGGTTTCGTTCACTTTTTCCCGACTCCCGAAGAGCTAGCTGAATAAGACGAGCTGATTTGGGTTACCCTGCGCCCGTGCAAAGCTATCCGTTGAGCGCAACTAATGAACAGCAATACAGAATGCATACTACCTATACACCAATTGCCCAAAATTATACACCACTGCAATATGAACTCGTACGCGTACGCAATAAGACAAACTAGTTACCGATGGTGCACGTGTTTGTAAATGCTTCAGAAGCAAACGAAAAAAAAAAAACGAGTGGTGGAAATGGAACGTACGATACGGTAACCACCGCGAGCTAGCAATTGAACGAGTAGCATATGACGATGAAGATAGACCTTAACTACAAATGATAATAAAGCAATATGTGCGGCCTCTGTAGCGGACTGTTGCCGTTGGTTTTTTGATTGATCTTTCGTGTGTGCTTTTGTTCATATGTGGAGAAAGAAACATCCTTAACACATGCCTATAAAAGTATAAATATAAGATTATATTTATTAATTTAAAACTGTTCGTTCCTGTTAGTAATTCCTTTGTGTGCTATAATGTTTGCTATAAAAATAGCTAAGACATTGCCCAACATTGTGGCACCACTAAATATTATGGCGATTTAATGGCGAAGCTTCCGAGAAAAAGCTCTCCGAAAGCTCACCCGACCCGAACAAAGAAGGCATGGCAGAAACTGACCTAAAGGTATCTTATCCTAACTAGTGTGTTTCTGAAAATAGCAGAAATTTCTAAATTACCAAAGCGCACCATCTAGATATCACGGTCGCGTTCCCCATTTGCTCGTCCATTTTTATTTCCTCTTGGCGTTTTAGCATTCTTCACCCATTAGTCCGCACGAGCTTCTGCTTTGTTCCGACGGGTGGCCAGTAAAAGACTGGCAACAGCGAGACACTTCCGGTATGTGTTTGCCGTTTGACGTCACCGTTTTCGTGGGGCGAGTCGGGCCTAACGTTATTAAGCACCCGGCCGACCGCGTGAGGTCCGCCGGTTCGGTTCCGTCAGCACTTCCGCCCGTTCAAGGTGAAGGAACGCGAACGAAGGGTAGTCTCTCGAGCCCGTTTCCGCTGCCGGGGGGTGGAAGATAGAGCCGTTTTTTTCTTGATGGGGGTAAACTTATTTCCGCGTTCACCGTGCGTGACCGGCTCGTGACCGAGAGATGACGGTGGGTAATCATATAGTGCTTATGATGTCATTAGTGGCGCTAACACCGGTGCGTTAAGGACCGCCGGCCTTCACAAAGAAATTAAAAATCCTGCCTACCCGGCACTCGAAATCAATCGCTCCATCGAGATACGCTCCGACGAATGAAGCGCTCACGCCCCGACCCGTCGCTGGCTGATGATTTATAACGCTTTTAGACGCGAAAACGGGAAATGGGTACTTGTAACCGACTTATAATCGCTTTCGGGAGCGAACGAGCGAAGCGACAATAAAAAAAGTAAGTATTTATGAAGCTTTTAACCATGCGACGCGAACCGAACACAGGGATCGTAATTGTTTTCACCCAGACCCGCCGGTTCCCACAATGCGCTTTCACCGGGCGCCTCTCGCTGAAGTCACAATTTGCAAGCCTAATAGTTATGATTGCACGAATGGCACAGTTTTGCGTTCCTCAGCAGGTGGGGATAGAGCCGATAGCCTAGAAATGGGTCACACGGAGCGGAACAGGTAGCGCTATCGCGATTGAAGGAAGGATTTCAGCAGAAATTGGGTCACCGAAGCGAAACGCAAGCGGCGGACAAGTTCGTGGGTTTGTTTAATTGGAGAAGACAATCACAAATCGTTACGGTGGTGGTAACAGGTTTTGTGTGGGTTTCGTGAGTGCAACCGTCGTGCTGTTGTGTTGAATTACGACGACAGGCAAAGGGCAAGGTTGAGTTTCACTGGAACCGAAGCGAACCCGTGCGCGACTGTGGCCGTTGATCGAGTTAGCCATGAGCGCATGTGTTCGACGGTCGATGACTACTGGGTTTGTTTGATCATTAGAGTGAATCCAGCGACTTTGGTACGGTGACGTTGATAGATTAGTCGTTAATAATTTATCACCTGTTTTCGTATTAGAAACTTACCAACCAATGCGGATACGGCGTGGATTGAATGTCAAGAATGTGTAGGAGATTCCTCGCGAGCGCGAAACAACGATAAACAATTCAGCGCGTATGTCCGCCTTCATGCCAACAGGTATTGTTTGTGGTGGTAATATTAAAAAAGTGAGTAGCAACGTCTTGCAACCTTTTTCCAAAGAACCGATCGATACTGCTGGACACACCTCCCGGCCGTCCCGTCCTTGTCGGTGCAGGTACGGGCGCATCTTCACCGACACTGTTGATTATGGTCATGTTGAAGTGATTACCCACCGGGCGCCTCCACCGGGCAAACTTTTGCGCGAGCAGGAAGCAAACACGCTGCAGCATGAACGTCTCGGGCGTTGGTCGAGGGGACGGGGGTTTGGGATTCATTATCAGCAGTTTGTCCGAGTGCTATCGTTGGAAGAAGCCATTTTAATTTGAATGTGGCGTGACCTTTCCATCCTCCGCAAACGAGCCCGTTCGCCTGGCCGGTCGCACTCGTTTGCGCTCCCCGTATCCTTTTATGCCTGGTATGTAGTAGCATTGGCGTGCACGATTCCGTGTGACCGGTCCACCAATCACGGTCAACGAAGGCAATTAAAACCACCGGCGGAGGTAAGTGTGCTGCAGATACGTGCGTTATCTTGTGGATTTTCATTTGCTTATTATATTTGGTATGAGTTTCTGTATTTTTTTAGAGAGATTTAGACTTCTGATCATGCACATTTTTGTGACCTTAATTTTCCCGATTATGTTAAATTTGCGTATTAAATCTTCCTCGCTGCAACTAAATTCCAAGAAAATCCCAAACGACCTGAAAATTGAAATAATGTTCGTGCAATTACAAACGATAAATAATGAAGCTCACCACACCTGTACCGCACACAGCAAACCAAACCCACCGAACAAAAAGGGTCCATGCGTGTGTGTGCGCTCCCAATTACCGTATAATCGTTGCGAAATAGAACCGCAAAACTGACCGAAACATCATAAAGCATCGGTTACAGTTATTTGTTGGCCTAGTGGCTCGTAAACCGTCCATAAACCGAGGCGCAGCCGTTGGCAGTCGAAATAACTCACCAGGACCTGGGCCAGGGCCAGTGCAGCCAGTACGGGTGGCGTCTGGGGGCATAAATCTTAATCCGCGACAGGAGTCCGTCAGCCCATCCTGAAACGGATCCATAACGAGTTGAGTCGCTCGTTTTCGCGTTCCCCCGCGCGCCGTTCTTTGTGCCCGATTCAACTGGTAAAGGCTAAAAGGTTAACCTTTAGGGGTAAAGGTGCGCATATCGTGTTGGTGGTGGCCTGTGTTGATATGACCGTTTTGTCTGCGTGTGGCGCACGTGAAACAGCGGCGGTCAGCGTGGTGGTCAGCGTGGATGCAAACCAGGTGGGCAGAAATTCGCATGTTCAACTTCAATAAGATATGCCTCCCCACACATACACTTGCGGGTGGGAATCGGAGTGATACCACCGGCATTAGTGGTTCCGATGCTTTGTGCTGGCAGGGAGGGGGGCCGCGTTTCTCGTGAGAGGATACTTATCTTGCGTCCGATGCTCGAAGGGAAACGGCAAAAGCACTCCGGCCCGTCATTATCGGCTTCGCCGGCCGCGGTCGGCTTTCTTTGTGCTTTATATTCGGGGACCGTTGCTCCGTGGCTGACTTCCGGTCTCGGGTCGATGGCAAATGTCACCCGAAGCTGTTCCGCTGGGTCCGTCCGGTCGAGCCACACACACACTCTCACACTCGCTGTCTATCAGGCGTAACGTGATTGATCGTAGAAACGCGCTGTGTTCTCCGGTTCTTGGTTTCTGATTTGCAAATTTGAAACATTTCCGCTCCCGGTGCCACTTGCCGGTCGCGGTGGCCGTTCTCCCTCCCTGTGCAAACAACGGGGTGGGACTAAAGCCATGAAAACCCCCACACGGTGGGCTCCCGGGAAGCGGGAAGTCTATAAAACTAAAAGTTTTATTGTTACGCTACCCTATTTAGGTGCGCTTCCGACGCATTTACACGGGGCGAAGCTTGCCGTTTGCGATACGCGCGACCTCCGCGACGGTTAGTCCGGAGTACGGAGTAATAATAACAACAACAAAAAAACAACTCAGGCGGAACACGAACACGAACTTCTGCGGATAGTGCATCACCCGGCGGGACAGTGCAGGGCACGTGCACCGAAGGAGCCGAACCATGGGTCCACTTAAGCAAATGACACATTGCGGAAGCATAAGTGCACTGTTCGCCGTGTTGATAGTGCTGTTCGGCGTCAGCTCGTCGGCGCTGACCACGTTCGGGAAGTCGAACACGAATCAACAGGCAGCGCCAACGCCACCGCCGGGTAAGATCCGATGTTGCGCCGGAGGTGTAACACAGCTTTGTTGATTTATTTTCTGTGAAGTACTTACGTAGTAATGAGGGCAGGCGAGAAGTGTCAACTCGATGGTGATTAATGGCTGAGGCGTTTGGAACTAATTCGTACTAGTCTACAAAATTGCCTTTCCGGGCATAAGGCCGGATTGGAGAAACAGGTTACTAGCTAAACTCCTATCAGTTGGCGAATTTGTGTAATGGTTTGTTATGTGTTTTATGTTCCTCTTAGCTCGGATGTTACATAAAAACACTCGAAACTCGATCTTACATGGTCTTACATGGAGATTCATTTTCTTTTCCTTGTTTGAATCAAAATTTTATGGCATTCAGTTTAGACGTTTAGTTTTGAAAGCTAAAATTACTGATAATGTGTTTTTGATGATTTTTTTTTAAATTTTATTGAAATTTGTTCTTTTCGAACATCCTGCAAAGCTTGGAAAGATTTTCATTTAATAATTGTTGATAATCTATTTGCGTTAATCGACCGCTGTGACTTTGAAGAAATAAAAGTCAATGGCATCAAGATCTGATGGGAGTTCATATGATTCCAAACATGACAGATTTGCTTGTAGTGTTATAAATCCAAACCCCCAAACCAAGTAGAATTATCCGCTAAAGCGGTGTATAGTGGACAAGTAAGCCATACGACGGCAAGCTTCATCTTCGGATCGTTAAAAAAGGAGAAGGTTGCTGAGAAGATTTGACCACTACTTAGATATGTAGTTTAAACGAAAATGGCTACATGGTAATCGGCCAAAACGTGCCAAAATTCCGTTGTAAGTTCATTCTTTGAGATACGCGTTGTGTATCAGATACGAATGAAGTATCTTCCAACAATGTCCGTGTGTTCCAACAATGGCGCCCGAACATTGTCAATTGTTTCGAAAATTCTCCAGAATCAAGATAATGCCCAAGGACTATCTATTCATGAGTTGAAACGTTCTCGAATGGAGTTGGAAAAAGATCAAAGGTGTTATGAATGTTTCATTTCTGATGAATTCTGTTGATCTGATCGGTTTTCCGTCCACACCAAGATGTTGTAAGAGCTTTTTGTCTAATAGTTTATCAAGTTAGAATTAGGAATGTCTTAAGAAATCAAAAATGAAAGAAGAAATGTAAGAAATAAGAGCTCCGTAAGAGAAACTACCAGTGGCAGATTTTGGATAATGAACATACATTTATATCGTGTATGTTTGATTATCGTCTATTTCAATCGCCGTTTAATTACTGCCACTTCTGGTAGCATTTTTATTTATAGATATTTTCCACCCCAGAACATACCCAATTTTGTTTTCAATTTGTAGTTATTGATACCAATCTATTACATACCCCAATTAGTCTTACAGTTAGTTTGGCTTCTGCTTCACCAAGCTCACATATTTTGAATATGACTGGCGCGGCACACGGTATTCTGCGATTGCCGGGCTCTAATCACACGCAGATATCTTTTTCATTATGAAAAGCTTTCGCGCAAATTAGCATCCCGTGTGCGTGTTGCTAATTTGCTGCTCTAAAAGGACACAAAACGAAACGAAGATTATTTCTCAATCTCCGCCCGACAGCCCGGTGTCGGAGCCCAAAAATTATGACAATCAATCGTCTGAAAGGTCAACATTCGGCTGGTAGGATGGATGGATAACGGAGTTTTTCACTAATAAACACTTCGGCCCAGCCAGTCAACATGTGCTCCCGGGCCGGGTCGCGACTATCGAAATGGTTTTTTTCCATTTCCTTCCATTGAAGCGTAAAAGCTCTAATCACCTGTAATACACGCACCGAAGAAAAAAGGGCACGGATTACGGTAACGGCACTGTTCGTGGCCGGTGCTCAGAATGCTGTTTATTGTGCGGTCGCGATTATATACACAAAAAACTAAAAAGCTGGACCGTGTGCGAGAAAGCTTTGTTTCTTCATCTGTTTCGGTCGTGCCTCGGAAATGGGCAGTTTGTGCGGGTGTGCGTGCGCGAATCCGTTTTCGCGGCTAAGGATGAACTCATAACAATGGACGGAATTCGGTTCGGCACATTCCGCGCTTTGCTGAAAGCATACGAGCAAAACGTTCCTCACCAGCAGCATGCTGAACAGCAACGGAAACAACACGTACAAAGTGTGCCTGTGCGATGAAGAGGCCGAATTTTTCGAAAACAAACACGAACATCACTGCAGCGGCACGGTGATGATCGTTTTATCCGGAGCACTGATGCCGCTGATGACGTTGCTCTTGGGTCGGTCGATTACCAACCTGCCGATCGCTGGCTGGAACTCGTTGCTTTAAAAATAACACAAGTAATGAAGAATTCATGCAGGGAAAGCTTTGCGATGCGCTATGTGAGCTAGATGGGCGTAAGATTAACCAGCACCACATGATAAACCCGAATTTCATGTCCCAGCACCAAATAAGCCTTACTAGTGTAGTGTAATCAGCATGCCTGGAAAGTGATACGCTGGCAAAGAACCAATTCTTTAGATGTTTAAATGAAGTATATTTTAAAACCACTCTAGCACCGCTGACACTAAATGCCTTATCGTGTTGAACTACCATTTAAAAGAATTTTCAAAAGTTATATCAAACCATCTCGAAAAATGCAGCTATACTCAAAAAACAAAAACTTGCAAAACGTGACTTTTTACGACGCTTCATTGTTCAAATTTTTATCACTTTAGATGCGCATATTTCTGGTCTAAAATAATAAGAAATAGTTTAAATGTAACATAATAAGGCAATTCAATCTTACTAGTGGTAGCGGATGTTGTCCCTCCATCAATCTCTATAGGGTTGCTCGTGCATGTACATATTGTTCTCCAAATTTGCATCATTTACGATATATTATTCGCGTTACGAAAGGGATGTCAAGGATGTATACAAACGTATTTTATATCGAATGTAGCGATTATTCTTAATGGCATAGAGATTAGAGATGTAAAAGTAGGTGACTTACTTTATTTTTCCCAAATAAAACAAACGCTTTCGACAAGCTTAGAAACGATCTATTTACGCTTCAAGTCAGTACTGTGTGATCTATAAACAAGGAAGAGTATAACAATTATATACAGTCTATAATTGAGAGCATACACATTAAACAGTCACGAAGATAAAAGTGTAAATGAAATAAAATCAAACTTAGCCGTAACCAACGCACAAACCAAACATTAGTAGAACTATCTTTAAGCAACAGGAAGAACCGGATGTGCACAGATTGTGAACCTAACAAAATGGAATGTTCTGTAGTGTGGAATGTTATGTGAATAAATTTATTTGATCTACGTACGCTTTTTAGCTCTGCTTGGCGCATAGAAGTACATTTTTTCACTCGATAACAGTGATTTTCAGGAAGCAGCAATGAAAGTTGTTCACAAACCGGTGCTAAGTGGCACTAGTCGCTTTTCAAGGTTTGTATGATAATTTATAGTTAATTCGATCCGATTTTTACGTTTTTTGTGCTGTAAAATGTGACACTATGCTTAAGGATCAGGTTTATGTAGTTTTTTTTACAATCAGTCAAACAAATGATATGTTGAAAGATATGTTGAGTTCATCAACTTTCAGGAAAATAATAGCTCTTGAAAGAGTCACTGATTTTTAGTCTGATATTTATTTAAATAAATTGTGAGCAGTCCTTGCATTTGTTTAATAGTCTAACCTACGTTTGCTTGCAAATGGCAAATTATCGAAACATAAAAATGTGGTGTGCTCTACAAATATAGACAGCACTGTGAACTCATTTGAAACATTGGTTCGTGAAATATCCGCATGTAGCGTTACCGTGCAAATAGACGTAGCGCGAAATTTCTCGCGAGAAACTTCTCGCTGTCATTCGATGTTTTTTCTATGTAAAGTACATACATAAAAAACAGCGTCTCATTGTCATCGCAAACATAGAATTAGCTCAATTTCTTTGTGTGCTCAATCTGTCTTTCGTCTCTAAATGCAAACAAAACATTGTGGTGAAGACATTTACCACAATTTTAGTTGTTGCGAATCTACAAAATATTAAATATATTAATAGGCTTAATTTATTTTAGGTTTCAGCAACAAAAAATGCAACAATAGAAAAATCTCGCGAGACAAGTAGCTCACTTTGCTAAATTGAGCTACTTTTCTCGCGAGAAATTTCGCGCTACGTCTATTTGCACGGTCATTCGATATAATTACATACATAAAAAACGGCTCTCGTTGTCATCGCAAACCTAGCAATAGCTCAATTTCATGTTTTGCTCAATGTGTTGCTCAAGCTGTGTTTCGTCTCTAAATGGAAACAAAACATTGTGGTGAATACATTTACCACAATTTTAGTTGTTGCGAATCTACAAAATATTAAATATATTAATAGGCTTAATTTATTTTAGGGTTCAGCAATAAAAAATGCAACAATAGAAAAATCTCGCGAGAAAAGTAGCTCTGTTTGCTAAATTGAGCTACTTTTCTCGCGAGAAATTTCGCGCTACGTCTATTTGCACGGTTACGGTGGGTCTAGATTACACGAGAGGTTGGCATGATACTTTCGGGAGAGGATGTCAAGTGGGGAGCTCCTTTCGCGAAAATAAATTCTGAGCGAATCTGAGCAAATGCTCAGAAACAACTGTCAAAAATGCGAGACAACTCTCGCTTTGTCGCGCATTTTCGCGAAAATTGGCTCCTCTCGCTGATTGGTAAATTTGCCAATTGCGAGAGGACGGCACAAAGCGAGAGTTGTCTCGCATTTTTGACAGTTGTTTCTGAACATTTGCTCAGATTCGCTCAGAATTTATTTTCGCGAAAGGAGCTCTCGTGTAATCTAGACCCACCGTAATCTAGACCCACGTTACTGTTTGAAAAGTTGCGCGGTTTGCATACATTTCTGTTTGCACCTGCTGGTGCGTTTATAGCGCTTGCGGGTCGAGATGACATTTGGCCATTTAAACGCGTTCGAGAAAAAAGCAAAGAAAAACGACCTTGTGTTTCGTGTGTGCTGCGTCCGTTGATAAAAAAGTAACGATATTTTCTACGAATTTACTAAGCGTGATGTACACATTGTGCTATTTAAACGTTCCGCAACGATAAATCTTCGGAAAACCAACGGCACAGATGGCTACGGTCGGCGGAAAAGAGCAAAGCATGATGAGCGAGCATCACACAACGCCGAAGAAGAAAGTAACACTGGCGCTTGCAGAATGCGGTAGCGGCAATTCCAGCTCTTCGGAGAACGATTCCATCTTTCGCACGCTAGAGAACTTTACCGCACAAAACGGCGTCGGCAGCCCGAAGGTAATGTTTACAACAGCCCCTGGAAACTGTTTTCTTAATCTGCACGGCTTCCGCTTTTCCTTGCAGCTTCCCACCATTAAGGACTTTAGCATCCTAAAGCCGATCAGTCGCGGTGCGTTCGGGAAGGTGTTTCTAGGTTATAAAAACAGCGACCAAAACAAACTGTACGCCATCAAGGTGATGCAGAAGACGGAGATGATCAACAAGAACATGGTCTCGCAGGTGATAACGGAACGGAATGCGCTGGCATTGTCCAGCAGTCCGTTCTGTGTGACGCTGTACTATTCGTTGCAAACGCTCTCGTCCGTGTACCTCGTGATGGAATACATGGTTGGTGGTGATCTGAAGTCCTTGCTTGCCATGTACGGCTTTTTCGATGAGACGACCGCCCGTTTTTACGCGGCCGAGATCTGCCTCGCCCTGCAGTATCTGCACGGCCACGGGATTGTTCATCGCGACATCAAGCCGGACAACATGCTCGTGGCCGCCTCCGGGCACGTGAAGCTCACGGACTTTGGGCTGAGCCGTATTGAAATGCGCAGAGATCTGGAAATATCGGATCTGATCAACTGCTCGCCGAACCTGAACGCTCGTACACCGGGCCAATTGCTGTCGCTCACCTCTCACCTGTCGTTCGGCTCGCACGATAAGCGCATTGTGGCGGATGCGGCGGCAGGGGCTGCGTCGAACGTGCCAATCCGGGAGGAGACATCCGATCAAGAGTCGGACAGCTCGTTTGGTCGGTCGCGGCAGCAGAACGATAGCAAAATGTCGGGCGTCAGTCCGTTCTTTTCCGCCGAACAGAACGTGAGCTCGGAGATTAAGCGGCCGGAGACGACGATTGTGGAGGAAAGGTTCGATTCGTCCTCGTACTATACGTGCAATTCGAGCGAGGATGGGAAGACGAGCTCGAGCGGAAGTTATGCGTCGGTGAAGGAGGTGCGGCTGCGATTGGATCCGGTGGACCCTCCGAAAAAGTCAGAGAAGGAAAACGTTGACAGTATGAACGTTGGCGAAGAGAAAATACGGCTGAAGGATCCGTTCGAGTGTTTGGTGGTGAGTGGGGGTGTGAGTTTGCGAAAAAAGAAGCATGGTATTAATTGAAATGGAATATTACAGGTCTCGAAAAAGCTGCATCGGAACCACATGGAAGATTCGGGCGTTTCTAGTAGGAAAAGTGACATTTCAAACATACCGTGCGAGCTCTCGGCCATCGAGAAAGTAGAAACTTCAAATAACAGTAATAAGGACGAATATTATAGTTCGGATTTTTCGAGAAGGTATATTTGATTTGTGTTAAATGGTAGAAAACGGAGAGCTTTAATAACGCTGTTGGATTATTTTTCAGCTACAGTATGAGCAACATAACCGAAATGTCTCACTCTCCTGTGCGGAACGGTATGCGGGGGTTTAAAAGGCCGGAATATGTTCGGTATGTTTAGTTTCTGGAATGTATGGAATGGGGTGAAACATTGTTTATTTGTAACGTATCGATTGATTTCCAGGGGCTTAAAACGTGGCCGCCAGCTGGCCAACCGCGTAGATTCTCTCGCGTCGGATGGGGAAGGTGCCAGTACGGGTCTGACGCAGGAAATTGATGTGCTGGACATTTGCGGCGAGATGCACCGCAGCACGCCCAAGAAACGGAAGGCTGCCTCACCGATCAAGGGTGTGCTGAAGGTGCGCTCCCTTTCCGACGACGAAATGCAAACGAGCGACACCAACGCCATCGCGAACGTTATGTTCTCGACGCCCGTCTCGTCGCAGAAGATGCGCCGCGAAGGTGGCCAGCTGGGCAAGCTGAAAAGCACCCGCTTTCAGCTGCCCTCCTCGATCGAGCAGTCGCGCAAGCTGAAGGCCTACGGTGAGACACTGCCGCCGCAGCTCTTTCTCAAACTGCCGGACGAGTCGGTAATGTCACCGATTACCGGCACAAACAATGCGACAGCGGGCGGATGTGACAGCACATCCGGGGGCGAAAGTGGCATACCAGCGATCGAGAACACACCGAAAGCGGTCAAGACACCATTCCGTACACCGAAATCCGTCCGACGGGCACCGCTCGGCTCGGACGAGCGAATACTCGGCACTCCGGACTATTTAGCGCCCGAGCTGCTCCTGCAACAGGGTCACGGTGCGGCGGTCGACTGGTGGGCGCTCGGTGTGTGCCTATACGAGTTCCTAACCGGCGTGCCACCGTTCAATGACGAGACACCGCAGAAGGTGTTCGAAAACATACTCAGCCGGCTGATCGAGTGGCCGACTGACGAGGAGTCGCTCTCGGCGGAAGCGGTCGAAGCGGTCGAGCAGCTGCTCGAGATGGATCAAAGCAAGCGACCGGCAGCGGAGCAGATGCAACGGATGGCGTTTTTCGAGTCCATCGACTGGAAGAACATGAGTCAGATGGAGCCCCCGTTTATTCCTAACCCGGATGACCCACAGGACACGGGGTACTTCGAGGCGCGCAACGTCATGCAACACCTGAAGGTGTCCAACTTCAACATGGACGCGCTCTAATCGCGAACCGCGAGAACCCCGGGATCGGAGCACAGCTGGACACTGGCCGCGAAGGAAACGTAAGTTGCAGTTTGCTTTCGTGTAAAATCTTTAGATATAGCATGGATTTAGGTAAATGCAAACGGTTAGACTGGTTAAATTGTTAGTGATGGAGGTTAAAAGGGTAGCAGCAGTTGTTATGACCATTTTATCGCGTTCGTGAATATTTCGTTTGAGCTAAATTATTTAAAACCGAAAAAAAAACAGAATGAGTTTGTAATCATGTGATATGGAAAGGAACGACGGAATAAAAATGCATTGATAACAGCAGAGAGCGGATCGGAAACGGTGCAAAGGTTGCAATGCCGCGTCTGACCTCAGGAATTGCAACTAGAAGCTTAGAAGGGTGAAGAAATGGGTCGATCTTGATAAGCTCTAGAATGGATGCTTGTGATGTGAGTAAACATTGCATTTTACATTCGTACGCGCCCCCGGCTGGTTGATATGTTCCGGCATTGATGTTTGATGAAATATCAGATCGGTAGCGAGCGATAAGATACGCTTCATCTCGCCGCCAAGGCTGGTTCAGGCTCCTGGAGCTTATAATATCTGTTCCATACCTAAGCACCGTTCCGTTTGCATGCATAGATCGCTATCCTTGCGTTCGGGCGCAACAGTGGGTCACACAGTTCTAATTATATGGGTAGTGTTAAGGATGTTATTGAAATTATGGTTATAATAAATAGACAATTCGAACAGATACTATGTCTTACTAGTAGTTTATTATATTAATGGACTATATTTTACACAGAAAAACTGTACATATGAGCATCTCGAGCGCATTACAATTTAAATGAAAACGTGTTTGACACTTGTAGCCTACATACGTTACAATGTTCGTTCTAAGCATACGCATTAAAGACAACATGAACTATACGTTTTTATAGGATGCTCAGTCAGCCCGGAGGAAAAGTATTGGATACGTCACAAAGCACTAAAGATTATTTGGTTCATACAATTACCCTGCAAATGAAATATTCAATAGCATCTCCCAGTTTAGCAAAAAAAGAAATCAATCAAGCAAAACCCGTTTTAGAATAACCGACAGCTCTGCCAGCGTGGACGATTTCCCTTGCTTTATTCAAAGGTTCCGCGGACACGCGGTTGCTTTTCACGCTATCAACGTCCGGAAAAAAACTCAAATTAGAATAATCAAATAACCAAAATGTCATAATGATCTTCGCTTGACTGCATGTGTTAACATGGAGACCTTTCATTGGGGAGTGTTGCGAGGTTTAGGAAATGCTAATGAGTAGCTTCTAACACTCAGCAGGTTTGTTGGCTTCTTCCCCTTCCTCCGATCACTATTATCAGCTGATACGAAGCCAAGCCCGTACGTTTCTCTCTCGGTCGGATGAGTAGCGATCATTTTGCTTGGATTCATGCAAAGCAATCGTCGTTAAACATCATAATCAAGCGAAATAGGCTCTCTTTCTCTGTTTCTGCCATGTGAGAGCTACCGGGTTGCGCATTTGGTGACAGTTCCCCGTGTGGCGCGGGCTCGCACACGTTATTGGCGGCGAGATCTACACGTGCATACCTGGGGATCCATATCAGCGAGCTGTTGGAACGGGTGGGGAAGTGCATTTTGTGGTGCATAATATTGTTGCATATGTGCAAAAGCAGCCCGTGTGCAGTGTGTATTGTGAGCGATGTATTCAGAGCTGTTCCGTTCATAGCATCCAGAGGGAGTAGAGTTTTCTCGGACAGCGTGACAGCGGTCCGGATAGCCTAACATTGCTTTGTGACTATCGATAGTGAGAGGCCCAAGCAGTGGCTAATCTGTTGAATCGTCCGGTAGGCGCCGGAAGTGGATCGTCGATCTAAACGTGTGTGACGCCTCTGACGTTATAAAGCCGTACCGTATCGGATCAATAATTAATTAATAATAGTGTCGTACAACAATTCCAATTTGTTAATTGAGTTATTCGAGCTTTCCTTATCCACCTACCTCAAATGAATCACGATTATTAGGTTGGCTATTTTAGATTGGCTATCACACCGATGGCAATGTTGGGCGAAAAGTGCAGCTCTGATCAAATACTTTATCGACCGATAAGATCCATCATGGATGTGTGTGACATGTAGACGATAAGAGTACCTAGCAAGTGACTAAACGCATTTAAAAGTTGGTTTGATATGGTGGCTAATTAAGACAACCGTTCGTTTACAGTACACTTTGAATGGTACTGATGTGTCCCTTAATGTCGATGTGTACAATTTCGGCCGATGTGTACTACAATGTACTAAAGATGCTGTTGTGAACATTACGAGACTCGACTTTCAAACTTTTTCGTGTTTCTTTGTTTTATATACTTTAAAACCAATATATTTGCAGTATACGGAATTAAACAATTTAAAGTATTTTATTGAAAACATTGCAATTTTCTGGACAGCTACGGTATCCAGCTACGGTGGTAGCTAGCAATCTTAGGTCAAGAAAATTTGGTAATGGCAGATCTGATCTGAATCTGCTAATGAGGAAGAACTTGACATTTTGACAATTTGTAAAAGGGACTTTAGATTCTATTTATTATTTTATCTCTGGGGTTGTCCACTAGTAATTTGAAATATAATTTTTTGTAACATAAAGAAACGCAAATACAAACAAAATCAATAGAGGATTGCTACAGGTAGCTTCACTCGTACAAATATGTGGGGTCGTAACAGTTCCTTGCTTCGATTTTGCAACGTTTACTTCCGGGTAAGTAAAGTTTCTGCGTACATATAATTCAATTATATCTTGAGTAGAATTGAACTACAGGATGACATGGCAAACAAAACAGATGTAATAGTTTAAGCTGCACATCATGACATTCATTCCCACAGACACCGTCTAGTCGCTGCATATCAGTCTGGCAATTCGTGCAGATCGATCGGAACTGATAGGATTTCGTAAACATTAAGAAACCGATAAGCAACGGTTCTTGCGAACCGCCACGGAACATCGGTCCATCAATGTTTACACCGGCTTCGACAACGGAGACGAACCACCCGCGTAACGCAACTGATCCGGCAGGACAGCTACACATTCCTGCAGTAGAAAGCGACCATTCAGCGAATGGACCATATCGAGATAGTGGAGACTCGTGAGACGGGATATAAAAATCGGAAGAATTTTGTTCCATTGTTCCAGTGTTATCGTAGCTGGTGTCCG
>KZ067348.1:246021-248466 GCA_002091845.1 Anopheles cracens | reverse complement strand
GTTCTAATTATAGGAGCCTCTGCATTGTGTAACGTAAAATATAGTGAAATTGGGATGCATCACTCCAAACAGGTAGAGCATGTGATTAGTGACGCATAGTGTCAACGGAAACAGGTTATGCATGATCAAGCGATCGTCTTCGTTTTGTAAACTATTTTTATCGTTCGCTCCACATTCTGTGAATGAATCGTTCGCGACGTGATATCTCCTGATACGCACACATGATCCTCCGTACAAGTCCGTATGCAAAAACGACAGAAAAAACACACATTTCTACCTTCCCGATGCACCGTGCAAAACACAATCCATCTGTCCGCCCGACCGTCGACAGCGTTATTTTTAGGGGCGCTTTGAAAATTTCGTCTATACTTAGTCAGACCGGGTCCGGTTCGGTGGGGTGTTCCGCGTCCCGTCGTCCCCACCGTGAGTGGAGGCGGTATGGAGGCGAAACATATTTTGCCCTGCCTGACCGTCCTAATAATAGGTTCCCACTTGGGCGGTATGAATAAGCCCCGGTGGTATGCAGCCCCGTCACGATGGGGTGTGTTTTTCTTCAGCGGCCGTTTTCGGCCGTTTTTAAACGCGGCCGCACTCCCTCCGCCTGCGAGGCATGAGCAAAATGGAAGAAAAACACTTTCGCGACTAGTGCACACAAGTGTTTGTTTTGCTCGCGCGGTAAGATCAACGCGGTGTCTGCCAAGGTGTTCTCCATACCGTTTCCGTGGGAGGGGTGCTATTTTTAACACGCATAACTCACCGCGCGGGTGTGCGTTTGTTTGGTGAAGTTTTGCAGTGGAAAAGCGCCAAAGACTCGTGATCGGAGCGATCACGGGATGCTTGCGTTCAATCTTTCTTGCTTTTCAGCGGGAATACGTCAGAATCTTTTTCTTATCGTCGTTCTCGCTTGTATTTCATCCCACCCTTTTTCCAACAGCAAAGTGTCACATTCAGAGACTGAAAAGTGAAAGTGTTACCCGAGGGCGAATCCATTCCGTGTGCGAAAAAGTGACCCTTTTCGCCTTCATGTTAGCGCCACTGTAAACGCCAGCCGCGGTGTCAGATAGCAGCTTTCCGGGCGTGTGTGCGTGCGTGTGAGAAAGAGAAGGAGAGTGGTTGGTAGAGCAGCGTTAGTGCGCGTCTGAGTGCCGGAAGGATAGTTTATCCCCTTAGCTTAGCCCTTTTCCAAGCCAGGGCACGCTGGTGGTGGGGCCCCACCGGTAACGAGCAACCATGGCCGACCATGATTTCGCGCCAAGCTTCACCCAAAAGCCGCAGCTGCGCCAGGAGGACGACGGCAACCGGTTGATCTTCGAGTGTCAACTGGTGGCGAAGCCGAAGCCGACCATCGAATGGTACCGCAGCGAGGAGCTGCTGTCCGAGAACACGCGGACCAAGTTCAAGATCCAATCGTTCGGCGAGAACAAGTACTTCGTGGTGCTCGAGCTCGACGACGTCATCGATACCGATGCCGGCCTGTACAAGGTGAAGGCCAAGAATCGGATGGGCGAGGTTTCCGCATCGATCAATCTGAACTTCAGCCGTAAGTAGCGAATGGAATGTGCCCGAGGGAGGAGGCGCTAGCGACAGGTGAAGATCGCCTCCCATCCTCCCCGGGCCAGTGTCCCTTTCTCTCTCTCTCCCAATGTTTCGACTGGTGACGCAAATAACGTGCAGCAGTGATTCAGTGAATGAGTGCTAACATGTATCGTGATCCATTCATGATTGTTGATCGTTTTGCGCGGAATATGTGGCTAATTTTAGAGTATGATTGCGGTATGCAAAATAATGCGAAACAAGATTCGCGTGGGAACCGTCCTACATTGTCGCGCGTTGATGGTTTGGCTGCTGCGGACACTTAGAATGTCAAAACACCTTACTGTAGTTCTGATTGGTTTAATGATTTGATTTATTTTCATTATTGAGCAGGCCTTTGGTGTATCTTCTTTAACGAACTCAATCGAAATGGCTTGGCTTGTTTAATTTAAAATGATAACTATAGAGTAATCATCCAGGAGGTCAAAACAATTGTAAAAAACAATTGTATAGAGAAACAAACAATTGTAAAATGACTTTCTTAAATTTTGCACATCACAACGATTAAATTCTTCAAATTCAATCAAAATCTGTTGTCTTATTTTACTTTTAGTTTGTTGTGATAATATTGTATTTAAAGGTAGTTGGTCCCCAATCGCCTCAGCTTTCGACGCGATTTTCAATATTAAATTCATATCTCGTGTACAGTGTTCAAAGACAACATAACGAAATTCACGATCCATGTAGCACACATTGTTTTCCATTTACACTAGCTCTGCACACCCACCCAACCACCCACTCATATATTGCTGCCAACGTAGCACTGTCTCATTAATAAAAAAAGGAAAAAGAAACATCCAATTAACACGCCAATATGTTTTCATCTCTGTTTTTGTTTTCCGCGACCCCCTC
>KZ067348.1:236021-241021 GCA_002091845.1 Anopheles cracens | reverse complement strand
ACATCGATATGTGGTTAACTGAGCCAACCTATGCAAGAGTCGCTTGCTGGGTTTCGCTAATTTTCCATAACCGTTTCGACGCCCTGAAACGATTGACTTTGTGTTCCTAACAGTTCTACTCTTCTTGTTACTTATCCTCGTTGTTCGACTTTGTCACGCAAATCGATTGTCCGCATTCGATCTGTACACCGTGTAAACATAGAGCAAACTTAGACCTGGTGAAGTTATCGACGAACGAAAGGTGAATATAAGGCTGACAGTGGTCTAACTGGCGTCAGCGATCGCGCCACGTGTACTGTTTATCCAAATGCTAACTGACTCGAGAAGAAGTACGGATGTTGATGTTCCCAGTTTCCCCGGATGTAAACACGCACATGCTCGCCAACTGATCAATATTGATGCAGATTGAAGTGGAAAGCTCTGCCGAATACCTTGACCAATCGCATACGTTCGGCGTGCGACCAAGGCATGGTTTGGCCTGGCCTGCTCTAGTCGATGCTACGCTTGATTGCATTCACCTCCGATGCTGTGGCAATCGCGTAGCACTTACTAATCCGGCTACTCGATGGAGTTAAAAATAGATCGGCACCACCCGGTGGTGTGCAGGATAGATAAATGTTCCTGTTGAAAGTTTTGGCGATTTCTGAAAGCAGGTTCGTCGATGGGGCTTGCTATCGGCAGCCTGGCGCAGATTGCAAAAATAGCGGGAAATTCGATTATTTTCCTGCTTTTTGCTTGGCTGTTTGACTTTCGAGAATATTTTTGTTTATGCTTGTGCGCATGTGTGTGTGTGTGTTTTTTGTGCGCTCTCCAAGTTGAGTGCACTCTGTGTTCTTCGCTTGAAGTGATGATTTATTGCCATATTTCCTCCGATGAAGCATTTCAGGCACAACTTGTAGTCTGCCATTCGGTGGGTTAGGAGATTTCTTCCCGTTAGAGTAACGGCGAGGCGGATTATGAAAATTGATTACTGACATACGAGATTTGCCCACGGTTGAGATGTATTTCGATATGTATCCAACGAACATGTGCATCTGGGAAGAGGGGTGTTACAACCATTTTTTATCTACTGTCGAATATCATCGAACGAATTTGTGTATTAATATTGAACATCTTTCTCTTTCCTTCTCTAACCATTGATCACTGTGTATGTATGTCTGGGTGTGTGTATCGGTCTGATTGTATATGGTATGTATGTGACTACACGTTGGTCTGTCGCTGGTATGGGTGTGATATACCGCGGCGATTTGGAACATAACGAATCTTTGCGATGGTGGATGTACGTCTGGGTTTGCTGACGACGGTTGCGATTATAAATATCAAATATCATGCAAAACCCTGGCGCCCCGTAGAAGCGACGACCATCAATCGATGTACGTCGTCCGAGCATTCAAGATATGGATGAGAAGATCAACCAACCGTCGACACCGTTGCGAGCGATCGGCGATGCAGGCAAAGCTGCTATCATCGTGGACTTCCAGGAGAGCTACTCGGCAGTAGAAGGTTTGCTACCGTTTGTGTCTCTATATTGGCCTCTGCTACTGCTGCTTTGACTATGATCTGCTGTGATCGCAACCTATCGCTTCATGCTTCGCCGATTGACGTGCGTGTTATAGGAGAAAAGTGTTCCAATGGTGTTGTTTGGTGATTCGCAGATCAAACCGGATACATCTCGGTGCAGGTCGAAGGTAATCCCGCACCGACCTGGAAATTCTTCAAGGGTATCACCGAGCTGGTGGACGGTGGACGCTACAAGCATCATACCGATGGTGAAAGCAACACGATTACACTGTGCATTCGCAAGGTGAAACCGAACGATGAGGGCAAGTACAAGGTGGTCGTCTCGAACCCACACGGCGAGGACAGTGCTGACGTGCAGCTGTACGTGTCGGACGCCAGCGGTATGGACTTCCGAGCAATGCTGAAGAAGCGAAAGTACGCCAAATGGGGCAAGGAGGAGAAGGACCCGGACTGGGGCGACCTGAAGGAGGTGGAGAAACCAATGCCACAGCTGAAAAAAGTGGAACGAGTATGTGTCTTGTGTGCTAACAAATATCGTGCGCTCATTCTTCATTTGTGCTAAGACTGTGCAAGTGGTTAACAGATATTTTGCTCAATTCTTGCGATGCGCTGTCTAACTTGTGCCTATCTCTTGTAATCACCACAGAAACAAGATACGTTCTCGAAGCCTCTGGTCGACATTACATGCAAGGAGGGTAAGGAGAAGAAGGTGGTGTTTGAAGCTACCTTCACCAAACCCAATTCCAAGGCGAAATGGTTGTTCCGTAAAGATGTAAGTGTTGCCAAATGTTCCGTTGGCTAGGCGGTGAATACACGATGAATTATCGTTTTGCAGGAAATCTTCACGGGATCAAAGTACAAGTTCAAGGTCGAAGGTGACCAGTACACCTGTACGATCTTCAACCCCAAGGTTGAAGATGGTGGCAAGTATACGTTGGAAATTGCGGGCATTTCCTGCTTCGCGTACCTGAATGTGGAGGAAGCCGATCCGGTGTACAAGTTCACGAAGAACCTGAAGAAGGCGGAGAAGGGTTTCCTCACGCACGACTGTACGTTAGAGTGCGCGGTCGATAATTCCCTTGCGCCGATCGGTTGGTACAAGGGTGAGACGAAGCTTGAAAACAACGATAAGTATGTGATCGGCAAGGATCTGAACGGCACGGTGACGCTTATCATCAAGAACTGTACGGCGGAGGATGCCGACACGTACCGGTGCCAGATCGAGAAGCAGACCGACAAGACGGAAACGAAGCTGAAGATCCTGGAGTACAGCTACAAGTTCACGAAGGTGCTGAAGAGCCAGCAGCTGTTCGTGAAGGACACCGTAACGTTGGCTTGCGAGTTGGACCACGTGCTGGGTAAGGTGGAATGGTTCAAGGGCGACGAGAAGATCGTTGAGAGCGATAAGGTGCAGATCGTGAAGGATGGCCGCAAGCACAAGCTGGTGCTGAAGGATGTTGCCAAGACGGACAGTGGCATGTACCGGTGCGTCAGCAACGCTGACAAAACTGAAGCGGAAATCTTTGTCAAACGTAAGTGGCTTTGGAGAAATATTGCGCGCATTGACCGTGCGTGCTATAAGTTTCTACCATTTTTCAGGGCCGAACAAGTTCATGAAGAAGCTGAGCGACACGACTGGCAACGAGACGGAGAAGTTGGTGCTGGATATTCAGGTACAAGACGAAGAGGCTGATGTTGCCTTCTACCTGGGTGAGACCGAATTGAAGAAGGACGGACGTGTTGACATCATCAACAATGGTGACGGTACGCACCAGTTGGTGTTCAACAAGCTTGAGCTGACCGATGCCGGTGAGATCCGGTGCGAGTGTGGCCCACTGACCAGCAAGTGCACGCTGAAGGTCAACAAGAAGGAAACGAAGCCCAAGTTCGAAGTGCCACCGAAGGTTGAAACCCCGGCCAAGGTGGAGAAGGTACTGGAGGTACCGTTCACAAGTAAGTGCACCTGTTCTTTCGTTCGTGTATTTCAATGCTTACTATCACTTTGTTGCCACCTAATGTTACATGTGATAGACAAACTGTACATAATGTGTTGTCTTTTTTGACACAGCCGGTGAGTCGCGCCAGTCAAAGGTGGTCGCAAAGTTGTACAAAGATGGCAAACCGGTACCACCGGAAGATGTTGATATAGTTGTAGAGAACGATAAGCTCGTTCTGAAGTTCAAGAAGACCGAATTCAAGGATTCGGGCGAGTACAAGATTGAACTGTCGAACGCCACCGGTACAGAAGAGCATACCACTAATGTTGTCTTCCAGGACAAGCCGCAACCACCGCAGGATCTGGGCTGCACGGGTATCTATCAGACGAAGTGTGTCGTCAAGTGGAAGGCACCGGAAAACGATGGTGGCGCTCCGTTGGAGAAGTACGTTGTGGAGCGGCAGGACGTGTTCAAGCGATCCGGTTGGGACGTGATAGGTGATTCTCCGGGCGATCAGTGTAAGTTCAACTGTAACGATCTCGTGTCCGGACGGCACTACAAGTTCCGTGTGAAAGCCATCAACAAGATGGGTGAATCGGAGTACTGCGCAATGGAGAACGATATCATAGCTAAGGATCCCTGGACGGAACCGGATCCACCTCGCGATCTGGAGATTGCCGACTGGGACAAGGACTTTGTCGACCTGCGGTGGAAGATACCCAAGTCCGACGGTGGTGCACCGATCACGAACTACATGGTCGAGTACAAACCATACACGGCCGCCAACTGGAAGCACTACGAGGATGTCGGCGCCGGTCAGCTGAACATTACCATTCGCGGTCTTACGGTAGGAGAAACGTTTGAGTTCCGCGTGAAGGCAGTCAACCAGGGTGGTGCCAGCAAGCCGAGCAACAGTACCGAACCGCTCAAGATTCGCGATCGGTATGTGAAGCCGTTCATCGAAGGCGAAGGTTTGCAGCCGATCACACTGAAGAAGGGTCAAACGATACGCTACTATGCGCAGTACGGCGGTGAGCCCGAACCGGAAGTGGTCTGGGAGAAAGACGACATACTGGTGATTTGTGATTCCGAAAAACGAAAAACGATCGACGTTGAGAGCTACGCTACAACGATACAGGTACGGCACGCGGTCCGTGCCGATTCCGGTGATTACAAGCTGCGGCTGAAGAACAGCAGCGGTGAGTTTGTCACGATCGGCAAAGTGTTGGTGCTGGACGTACCGACGCAACCTATCGGCCCGCTCAAGATCGAGAAGGCACGCTCCAACCATGTGGTAATCAGCTGGCAACCACCGGAAGATACTGGCGGCTGCCCGTTGACGGGATATCTGCTCGAGAAGATGGACGTCGAAAATGGAACATGGCTGCAGGCGGGAGAATGTGGAGCCGATCAGCTGACGTTCGATTTCACGCATTTGCAGAAGGGTCGCAAGTTCGAATTCCGTGTTAAGGCGTATAACAAGGAGGGTGAATCCACGCCTCTGGAAACACTGTTGGCCGTAAAGACGGTTAATCCCTATGG
>KZ067348.1:216021-226021 GCA_002091845.1 Anopheles cracens | reverse complement strand
TTTGGAGGCTCCAAGTATCGAAATCATCCGAGACAAGGGCAGCCGTCGTGGCTCGTTCATGGACGATCGTCGCCCAAGTTTACTGATCAACGATGATGTAAGTAGACGTGCCCAGCATTCATTGGAATGTGGTCTCATATTAGCAATAGTGTTGTACGTTATACTACGCGTTTCGCAACAAACAAACTCTGGTACTGTTTACTCAACAAAAAAACAATTAAAATGCACCTTGTACATCGATATGTGGTTAACTGAGCCAACCTATGCAAGAGTCGCTTGCTGGGTTTCGCTAATTTTCCATAACCGTTTCGACGCCCTGAAACGATTGACTTTGTGTTCCTAACAGTTCTACTCTTCTTGTTACTTATCCTCGTTGTTCGACTTTGTCACGCAAATCGATTGTCCGCATTCGATCTGTACACCGTGTAAACATAGAGCAAACTTAGACCTGGTGAAGTTATCGACGAACGAAAGGTGAATATAAGGCTGACAGTGGTCTAACTGGCGTCAACGATCGCGCCACGTGTACTGTTTATCCAAATGCTAACTGACTCGAGAAGAAGTACGGATGTTGATGTTCCCAGTTTCCCCGGATGTAAACACGCACATGCTCGCCAACTGATCAATATTGATGCAGATTGAAGTGGAAAGCTCTGCCGAATACCTTGACCAATCGCATACGTTCGGCGTGCGACCAAGGCATGGTTTGGCCTGGCCTGCTCTAGTCGATGCTACGCTTGATTGCATTCACCTCCGATGCTGTGGCAATCGCGTAGCACTTACTAATCCGGCTACTCGATGGAGTTAAAAATAGATCGGCACCACCCGGTGGTGTGCAGGATAGATAAATGTTCCTGTTGAAAGTTTTGGCGATTTCTGAAAGCAGGTTCGTCGATGGGGCTTGCTATCGGCAGCCTGGCGCAGATTGCAAAAATAGCGGGAAATTCGATTATTTTCCTGCTTTTTGCTTGGCTGTTTGACTTTCGAGAATATTTTTGTTTATGCTTGTGCGCATGTGTGTGTGTGTGTTTTTTGTGCGCTCTCCAAGTTGAGTGCACTCTGTGTTCTTCGCTTGAAGTGATGATTTATTGCCATATTTCCTCCGATGAAGCATTTCAGGCACAACTTGTAGTCTGCCATTCGGTGGGTTAGGAGATTTCTTCCCGTTAGAGTAACGGCGAGGCGGATTATGAAAATTGATTACTGACATACGAGATTTGCCCACGGTTGAGATGTATTTCGATATGTATCCAACGAACATGTGCATCTGGGAAGAGGGGTGTTACAACCATTTTTTATCTACTGTCGAATATCATCGAACGAATTTGTGTATTAATATTGAACATCTTTCTCTTTCCTTCTCTAACCATTGATCACTGTGTATGTATGTCTGGGTGTGTGTATCGGTCTGATTGTATATGGTATGTATGTGACTACACGTTGGTCTGTCGCTGGTATGGGTGTGATATACCGCGGCGATTTGGAACATAACGAATCTTTGCGATGGTGGATGTACGTCTGGGTTTGCTGACGACGGTTGCGATTATAAATATCAAATATCATGCAAAACCCTGGCGCCCCGTAGAAGCGACGACCATCAATCGATGTACGTCGTCCGAGCATTCAAGATATGGATGAGAAGATCAACCAACCGTCGACACCGTTGCGAGCGATCGGCGATGCAGGCAAAGCTGCTATCATCGTGGACTTCCAGGAGAGCTACTCGGCAGTAGAAGGTTTGCTACCGTTTGTGTCTCTATATTGGCCTCTGCTACTGCTGCTTTGACTATGATCTGCTGTGATCGCAACCTATCGCTTCATGCTTCGCCGATTGACGTGCGTGTTATAGGAGAAAAGTGTTCCAATGGTGTTGTTTGGTGATTCGCAGATCAAACCGGATACATCTCGGTGCAGGTCGAAGGTAATCCCGCACCGACCTGGAAATTCTTCAAGGGTATCACCGAGCTGGTGGACGGTGGACGCTACAAGCATCATACCGATGGTGAAAGCAACACGATTACACTGTGCATTCGCAAGGTGAAACCGAACGATGAGGGCAAGTACAAGGTGGTCGTCTCGAACCCACACGGCGAGGACAGTGCTGACGTGCAGCTGTACGTGTCGGACGCCAGCGGTATGGACTTCCGAGCAATGCTGAAGAAGCGAAAGTACGCCAAATGGGGCAAGGAGGAGAAGGACCCGGACTGGGGCGACCTGAAGGAGGTGGAGAAACCAATGCCACAGCTGAAAAAAGTGGAACGAGTATGTGTCTTGTGTGCTAACAAATATCGTGCGCTCATTCTTCATTTGTGCTAAGACTGTGCAAGTGGTTAACAGATATTTTGCTCAATTCTTGCGATGCGCTGTCTAACTTGTGCCTATCTCTTGTAATCACCACAGAAACAAGATACGTTCTCGAAGCCTCTGGTCGACATTACATGCAAGGAGGGTAAGGAGAAGAAGGTGGTGTTTGAAGCTACCTTCACCAAACCCAATTCCAAGGCGAAATGGTTGTTCCGTAAAGATGTAAGTGTTGCCAAATGTTCCGTTGGCTAGGCGGTGAATACACGATGAATTATCGTTTTGCAGGAAATCTTCACGGGATCAAAGTACAAGTTCAAGGTCGAAGGTGACCAGTACACCTGTACGATCTTCAACCCCAAGGTTGAAGATGGTGGCAAGTATACGTTGGAAATTGCGGGCATTTCCTGCTTCGCGTACCTGAATGTGGAGGAAGCCGATCCGGTGTACAAGTTCACGAAGAACCTGAAGAAGGCGGAGAAGGGTTTCCTCACGCACGACTGTACGTTAGAGTGCGCGGTCGATAATTCCCTTGCGCCGATCGGTTGGTACAAGGGTGAGACGAAGCTTGAAAACAACGATAAGTATGTGATCGGCAAGGATCTGAACGGCACGGTGACGCTTATCATCAAGAACTGTACGGCGGAGGATGCCGACACGTACCGGTGCCAGATCGAGAAGCAGACCGACAAGACGGAAACGAAGCTGAAGATCCTGGAGTACAGCTACAAGTTCACGAAGGTGCTGAAGAGCCAGCAGCTGTTCGTGAAGGACACCGTAACGTTGGCTTGCGAGTTGGACCACGTGCTGGGTAAGGTGGAATGGTTCAAGGGCGACGAGAAGATCGTTGAGAGCGATAAGGTGCAGATCGTGAAGGATGGCCGCAAGCACAAGCTGGTGCTGAAGGATGTTGCCAAGACGGACAGTGGCATGTACCGGTGCGTCAGCAACGCTGACAAAACTGAAGCGGAAATCTTTGTCAAACGTAAGTGGCTTTGGAGAAATATTGCGCGCATTGACCGTGCGTGCTATAAGTTTCTACCATTTTTCAGGGCCGAACAAGTTCATGAAGAAGCTGAGCGACACGACTGGCAACGAGACGGAGAAGTTGGTGCTGGATATTCAGGTACAAGACGAAGAGGCTGATGTTGCCTTCTACCTGGGTGAGACCGAATTGAAGAAGGACGGACGTGTTGACATCATCAACAATGGTGACGGTACGCACCAGTTGGTGTTCAACAAGCTTGAGCTGACCGATGCCGGTGAGATCCGGTGCGAGTGTGGCCCACTGACCAGCAAGTGCACGCTGAAGGTCAACAAGAAGGAAACGAAGCCCAAGTTCGAAGTGCCACCGAAGGTTGAAACCCCGGCCAAGGTGGAGAAGGTACTGGAGGTACCGTTCACAAGTAAGTGCACCTGTTCTTTCGTTCGTGTATTTCAATGCTTACTATCACTTTGTTGCCACCTAATGTTACATGTGATAGACAAACTGTACATAATGTGTTGTCTTTTTTGACACAGCCGGTGAGTCGCGCCAGTCAAAGGTGGTCGCAAAGTTGTACAAAGATGGCAAACCGGTACCACCGGAAGATGTTGATATAGTTGTAGAGAACGATAAGCTCGTTCTGAAGTTCAAGAAGACCGAATTCAAGGATTCGGGCGAGTACAAGATTGAACTGTCGAACGCCACCGGTACAGAAGAGCATACCACTAATGTTGTCTTCCAGGACAAGCCGCAACCACCGCAGGATCTGGGCTGCACGGGTATCTATCAGACGAAGTGTGTCGTCAAGTGGAAGGCACCGGAAAACGATGGTGGCGCTCCGTTGGAGAAGTACGTTGTGGAGCGGCAGGACGTGTTCAAGCGATCCGGTTGGGACGTGATAGGTGATTCTCCGGGCGATCAGTGTAAGTTCAACTGTAACGATCTCGTGTCCGGACGGCACTACAAGTTCCGTGTGAAAGCCATCAACAAGATGGGTGAATCGGAGTACTGCGCAATGGAGAACGATATCATAGCTAAGGATCCCTGGACGGAACCGGATCCACCTCGCGATCTGGAGATTGCCGACTGGGACAAGGACTTTGTCGACCTGCGGTGGAAGATACCCAAGTCCGACGGTGGTGCACCGATCACGAACTACATGGTCGAGTACAAACCATACACGGCCGCCAACTGGAAGCACTACGAGGATGTCGGCGCCGGTCAGCTGAACATTACCATTCGCGGTCTTACGGTAGGAGAAACGTTTGAGTTCCGCGTGAAGGCAGTCAACCAGGGTGGTGCCAGCAAGCCGAGCAACAGTACCGAACCGCTCAAGATTCGCGATCGGTATGTGAAGCCGTTCATCGAAGGCGAAGGTTTGCAGCCGATCACACTGAAGAAGGGTCAAACGATACGCTACTATGCGCAGTACGGCGGTGAGCCCGAACCGGAAGTGGTCTGGGAGAAAGACGACATACTGGTGATTTGTGATTCCGAAAAACGAAAAACGATCGACGTTGAGAGCTACGCTACAACGATACAGGTACGGCACGCGGTCCGTGCCGATTCCGGTGATTACAAGCTGCGGCTGAAGAACAGCAGCGGTGAGTTTGTCACGATCGGCAAAGTGTTGGTGCTGGACGTACCGACGCAACCTATCGGCCCGCTCAAGATCGAGAAGGCACGCTCCAACCATGTGGTAATCAGCTGGCAACCACCGGAAGATACTGGCGGCTGCCCGTTGACGGGATATCTGCTCGAGAAGATGGACGTCGAAAATGGAACATGGCTGCAGGCGGGAGAATGTGGAGCCGATCAGCTGACGTTCGATTTCACGCATTTGCAGAAGGGTCGCAAGTTCGAATTCCGTGTTAAGGCGTATAACAAGGAGGGTGAATCCACGCCTCTGGAAACACTGTTGGCCGTAAAGACGGTTAATCCCTATGGTAAGCTCGTAGCCCATCTGTCTGAGTGTGTGCGTGTGTTCGTGAAAGTGGTACCTTGATTATTTCCATCTTGCTATTATGCTCATTTTTAAGCCAAGTCTGATTGAAAGTACAAAAAATTGATATAGTTGAAGATGCCACTGTCGTGAGAAGGGAATTTTACGGGAAGCGATTTCATGATAACTATTATCTTTGACTTATTTTGCAACGTTCGAAAATAGATCCTCCTGAGGCACCGGGTAAACCGGCCGTCGATGATTACGGTGTAGACTTTGTGGAGCTGAAGTGGGAGAAGCCAGAAAAGGATGGTGGCCGTCCGATCACGCACTACGTGATTGAGTGCAAGAACAAGTTCCTTACCGATTGGACGGAGTGCGCCAAGACGGAGAACGATGACTGCGTCGGTAAGGTGCACGGCCTGAAGGAGAAGGTCGTTTACCAGTTCCGTGTCCGTGCCGTCAACAAGGGTGGCGCATCGAAGGCTTCGGAGCCGAGCGATAATCACACCGTGAAGCACAAGAACCGTAAGTGTTGTTTTCAATCTGAAGGGACGTTTGTTTCATGTTATATGTATTTGCAATTGTTTTGTGCACTCTATTGATGCTAATATAAATATATACCATTAGAATCTTGTTGATAAGCTGTCAAAGTTGTAAGGCGTTTTCGTGAACGTTCGGATGACTCGGTGCTAAAGTTTTGCTCGCTCGGTATGATCGCGGTCTGTCAAATGGTCAAATTATGTGTTATTAAGTCACTAACGTATATGTTTAAAATGTTCTTTGTGTACCATCCAATATCGACGACAAATCAAAACAGTGAAACCTCGCATTGATCGAACGAACCTTAAGAACATTACGATCAAGGCCGGAAAGTCAATGATCTGGTCGGTCGACGTAAAGGGTGAACCGGAACCAGAGATCATCTGGACGTGGCGTGACGATATTCCATTGACGAACACGCAGAACATTAACATCGAGAATGCTAACTACCACTCGAACTTCTCGATCAAGGAGGCCAAGCGTGCGGATACGGGCAAGTACAAGATTGTGGCCCAGAACGTGAACGGCAAGGACGAGGAAACGGTGGAGCTTGTGGTGCTCGGTGCACCGGGTAGACCGCAGGGCAAGCTGGAAGTGTCGAACGTGACAAAGAAGGGTCTGAAGCTGAAGTGGAAGAAACCCGCCGACGACGGTGGCAGCCCCATCCTGGAGTACAAGATCGAGAAGTTGAAGAACCGCAATGGCAAATGGGTACGCTGCGGTACGGTGTCCGGAGGTCCGGAAATTTTGGAAGCGGACATTACCGGCCTGGACGAAGGAGCAACGTACAAGTTCCGCGTAATCGGTGTGAACGCCGAGGGTGACGGTGAACCGCTGGAGTCGGACGAGGTGGTCGCGAAGAACCCGTACGACGAACCATGGAAGCCGGGCACGCCGGAGATAGTGGACTACGACGACAAGTCGGTGAAGCTGAAGTGGGCCGCACCGAAATCGGACGGCGGTGCTCCGATCCAGAAGTACGTGATCCAGAAGAAGGATCGATTCAAGGACTGGGAGGATGTGAGCGAGGTTGACGGTGGAGAGACGACGGCCACGGTGGAACCGCTGAAGGAGAACACCGAGTGCCAGTTCCGTATCGTTGCTGTCAACAAAGCCGGTCGTTCGCCCGAATCAGACCCAACGAAGTCGCACATAGTGAAACATCGTGCACGTAAGTATATGAAAACGAAAAGCTTCGCGAAACAATCGTTAGCAACAGTTATCAACTGTCCAACCATCGGTTGGTTACTCATTTCACAGTGAAACCACGTATCGATCGTACCAACTTGAAACCAATTGTTATCCGTGCCGGCAAGATGGTACATTACGATGTCAACGTAAAGGGTGAGCCCGAGCCGGAGATTACCTGGATCGTGAGAGATAAGCCTGTGCTGGCTGATGCAAACTACGAAATCATCAACAAGGATTACAATACCAAGTTTACGCTGAAGGACAGCTTGCGCAAGCACAGCGGTGTTTACAAGATCCAGGCCAAGAACGATCACGGTCAGGATGAGGCCGACGTTGAGATTACCATTCTGTCTAGCCCGAGCAGACCGAAGGGCCCGCTGGAGGTGAAGGACGTTACCAAGAACGGCTGCAAGCTGAAGTGGAAGAAACCGGACGACGATGGTGGCAAACCGATCACCGGCTACGAGCTGCAGAAGTTCGACCAGAAGGTTGGACGCTGGGTACCGATTGGAAAGGCGCCAGCCGATGCCGAAGAGTTCGACGTTACCGGACTGCAGGAAGGTCAACACTACAAGTTCCGCGTTAAGGCCATCAACGACGAGGGCGAGTCGGAGCCACTGGAAACGGAGGAGTATATCGTCGCGAAGAATCCGTTCGACGTGCCGAAGGCTCCGACGGATGTGGTGATTGTCGATTGGGATAATCAGTCGGCTACGCTGGAATGGAAGCGTCCGACCTCCGATGGTGGTGCAGCTATTACCGGCTACTTCATTGAGAAGAAGGAGAAGGGAGAGTCGAAGTGGGAGCCGGCACTCACCACCTACTCGCCGGAGTGTCGTGCGAAGGTTGTGGATTTGCCGGAGAAGCGTGTCTATCAGTTCCGTGTCAGTGCTATCAACAAGGCTGGAACTGGTGAGGCTTCCGATCCAACCAACTTCCATACTGTGAAGCATCGTTACCGTAAGTATAGCGTCATGTCATTGATCACCCGTATTGCGTTGCTTTGTATGCTAATAAACAAGTCACTTGTGGTTTTGTCTTCTAGTCCTGAGTGGAGAGTTTTTCGAAAGAAGGAGCAGTTTCGACAAGTGTGGAAGTGAATACTTACATTATGTCTTTTCTTTCCCGCAGTACGTCCACGTATCGATCGTACCAATCTGAATCCCATCACGATCAAGGCGGGTCTCTCGGTGCAGTACGACATCGATATCGAGGGAGAGCCGGCACCGACGGTGAAATGGTTCCACGGCGAAAAGGAGTTGGCCACGGATGCCGATTACAAGATCGACAACGTGGACTACAACACCAAGTTCTTCATCATGCGTGGTCGTCGCAATCTGACCGGAAAGTACACGATCGTGGCAACCAACTCGCAGGGTGAAGATCGCGCTGAGGTCGAGATCTGCATTCTCAGCAAACCGGGTACACCGGAAGGACCGCTGGAGGCTTCCGATATTCACAAGCACGGTTGCAAGCTGAAGTGGAAGGCACCGCTGGATGATGGTGGTATGCCGATCGAGGGATACGAGATCGAGAAGCTGGATCCGTTGACTGGCCAATGGATTCCATGCGGTCAGAGTACGACACCGGAAGCAAACATTTCCGGTTTGCAGGAGGGCAAGCAGTACAAGTTCCGCGTGAAGGCCTTCAACAAGGAGGGTGACAGTGAGCCGTTGGAGATGGAGACGGTCATTATCGCGAAGGATCCGTACAGCGTTCCGTCGAAGCCGGGCCGTCCGAAGGCGACCAACTGGAGCAAGGACTTTGTGGATCTGGAGTGGGCCGCACCGAAGTCGGATGGTGGTGCCCCCATTCAGGAGTACATCATTCAAAAGCGCGACAAGGCGTCGCGCAAGTGGCAGGATGCTGCAACGGTGAAGGGCGATCGTACCCGTGGCACGGTGGAAGACGTGGAGGAAGGTCACGAGTATGAGTTCCGCATTGTGGCAGTGAACAGGGCCGGACAGTCGGAACCGAGTGACATCTCGGACTCGGTGATCGCGAAGATGCGTTTCTTGGCTCCGAAGATCGATCGTAAGAATCTGGACAAGAAGATTCTTCGCAGCGGTCAGCTGTTGAACGTGGAAGCCGATGTGACTGGTGAGCCAGCGCCGAAGGTAACTTGGGAGTTCAAGGGCAAACTGGTTGATGGCAGGGAGGATGATCGCATCAAGCTGGACAACGAAGAATACAAGACCAACTTGGTGATCCGTAACCTGAAGCGCGCTGACGCTGGTATCTACAAGATTACGGCGAAGAACGATTCCGGCACCGATACGGTCGATTTGGAGCTGGTGGTGTTGGCCAAGCCGTCGAAGTGCATGGGACCGCTGAAGGTGTCGGATGTAACGGCCGATGGTTGCAAGCTGAACTGGCTGCCACCGGAGGATGACGGTGGTGAACCGATCCAGGCGTACATTGTGGAGCGTATGGACGTGGACAATGGACGCTGGATTCAGGTATGCGAAACCCGGTTCCCGGAGGCTGATGTTACCGGCCTGCAGGAAGGCAAGGAGTACATGCTGCGTGTGAAGGCCGTCAACAGCGAGGGTGAGTCGGAACCGCTGGAGACCGACACCAGCATCAAGGCCAAGAACCCGTACGATGCACCGAGCGCACCCGGTAAGCCGAAGGCAACCGATTGGTCGCGCAAGTACGTCATGCTGGAATGGAAGGAACCGGAAAGCGATGGAAATGCACCGATTCAGAAGTACATCATCGAGAAGAAGGACGTGAACAGCACCAAGTGGCAGAAGGCCATGGAAACGGACGGTCCGGAGACGAAGGCAAAGGTGCCGGACTTGTTCGAAGGAACGACGTATCAGTTCCGCGTTAAGGCTGTCAACAAGGGTGGTCACAGCCCGTACTCGCCACTGTCGGATCCGGTGACTGTGAAGGATCGTTTCGCACCGCCGAGAATCGACCGTTCGACGCTGAAGAACATCACGCTGAAGGGTGGTCAGTCGCTGCGGTTGGACTGCAAGATCAGTGGAGAGCCGGCGCCTACGAAGTACTGGCTGTTGAACAAGGCGCGCGTC
>KZ067348.1:179531-197579 GCA_002091845.1 Anopheles cracens | reverse complement strand
AGAATGCATAAATCATAAGGTGCATTCATACGGTGCGACTTTTAATCCGCCCAGAACGGCCCACTGCTAAGGGACCGTGCCAAATTCAATGCTTAAATTTGACCGCTGCATGAATCATCTACTTACGGCCCCAGCACGCTCGTTTTGTGGCTCATTACGAGGCTGGGGCTGGGGTTGACATTTAACCGGGAAAGGGGCTTAAACGCAGTGAAAAATATGGTTCCATGTTCGTCGCGGAACGCAAATTGAGCTTGAAAGGTATTATTAATTAAATGGAATAGACATCTCGGAATGGAAAGCCATATTGGCGGAGTTCTGGTCTGAACAAAACATTATTTTGATATGTACCGCATGGAGGCACTAGGTGGATTCGTTGTTTCAGCGACGAAACAGGGCAATAAATCAAACCCATATGACCGATGGATAGAGCATTGCAAATGAATCTTATTCTAATACGTACGGTCAAACGCTCCGATTGAGTCACACGACCATGTTATAAATTGACAGTCTTTTATTCACTCCCATTTCGAGACAAGAATGGGCCAAAGACCGTGTCCATTCCGCGAAGCGCACGAGTCAGCGCACTCAGCGAAATCGAAAAGAGCACCCCGCCGGTCCATCGGTTGGTTACATAAGTTTTTCACTCCCATGCAAAAGGGTAACAATCTCATCCACCGGGCGCGCACGGACACACACACATACATCCGGTCAGTCCGGGAGTGATCATTTCTGGACCGTTTATTGCGGTCGCAGCTCGCGTCACGCTGGCGATGGTGCCGGTGCCAGGGTTGGACCTTTTGCGCTTTGCGATGATGAATGCATGCGGCGGGCAGCGGTACATTCTAAGCCGGTGCGGGCAACGCGTTGCAGGCAGGCGTACTAAATAATTAGAAACGCGTGCAATCATTATTCTACCCCGTATGATCCCGTTCTATGAATGGGTTAATTACAGCGAAGGTACTTACGGCCGTCGGAGTCTTTGGAGCGGTGCTCGGGGGATTGTTGGCGGTGCGGCGCTTGGAATGTGGGTTAGTTCGTTGACAGCGTCGTCAGTGGGATGGCTGTTCATTCTGTTGTCCATGGACGATGTTTTGATATTGCAACGTAAGGTGTTTCCAAAACTCAGCCTGTCAAGAGATATGAAACCTCTAGTGGACAAGATTGGTTACGAAGTTTTATCATTTCCCTTTTTCATTGCAAAAGAAACGATCCGTTGCATCCGCAGAAGTTGTCATCCACTGTCCAATTTCTGCAAAGTAGGCAAAATGAGGCATACGAAAGAGAAGTGATAGAACATAGAATATTTTGCAATTTCCTCTCACTTGTGTTGGTTCGATTGATCTCACCACAAAGAAAAAAAAACTTCATTCATTTGAATGCATACATTGCAGACTAAAACTCTCAGATAGAATGAGGAAATGAAGAGCTTAATGTACAATAACAAACATAAATTGAGTCATGTGTGGTTTCTCCTTAAAGCAATTTTTTTTTTTAAATGAACGTATGGAAATATTTACTGAGTTGCATCATTTGATCGAACAAATAGCTTCTGAAGTATGTAGCCGTGACTCTCATCATTCACAAATACAATGCGTTCCATTGTAGTCAGCGATCGTCTGAAGAAGAAGTAGCTCAATAAATACAAAAACCCGTCATGACATTTAATGAAAGCTAATCAACTTTCCATGTCGTGCTGTAGTGCATTCGCAGTGTGCATACACCCGGAGACACTTTCCATCTGGACCGAGCACTTTTACCGCGCAGACGAGAACAGAACGCATGATCTCGTACATCCTCACTTTCATCTTGCACCACAATCGACCAGCTACTGGCGTCCGTGGCCCGTGTGCAATGTTTGCTCAACTTAATCGCTATGCAAATAGTGCCCTTCCACCGCGACCCACCTGTCGCCAGCCGGAGAGTTTAAGTGATGTTTGTTGCTCGCTCCCCAACGCTAGAACCATGGCGTCGGACCATGCGTTTGGTAGGGTGCTAGTAGCGTGGTTAGTTTTTTGCGACCAAAAAGGTACGGCAAGCTTTTTTCTACCAGTGAACAAACTGGATTGTTTCCTGCTATTGTGACTTGTCGCGGAAGACGGAAGGAAGGACGGGAGTTGTTCAATCAATTCTTCTTGCCCACCCAGTGGATCATAACGCACGAAATTGTGCGCAACGTTCCGAGACAAGCCAAACGAAATGGAAAACTTTGTGCAAATTTCTAATTTCGGCTAATTAATTCAAACTAAACTCAAAAACATCACAAAACCGCACATGCGACTGCCACACGCTTTATTCTGGACTACTATACAATGGAAACCTCCAAGCAGCAGTAAAAAAAAACACACACACAGGGGCATGATGATGCGGGCATCAGGGAACAATCCACTGGACACAGTGCATGGGTGAATTTGATGCAAATTTAAATTGCATTTCCCCCCAGAGCGATACGGCGCTCAGTGCAAGCCGGGCAAAGGTTAGCTCGCTGCTACGCCAAAACTCTACGGACAACTAAGCACCTGGCTGGAATGGATCCTTGTCACCGTCACGAGCACGCTTAAATAATTTGTCGTTTGAAAAGCTGTTTATTTGTTCGTATACACACGAACACACATTCGCTCCCCAACGCTAGAACCATGGCGTCGGACCATGCGTTTGGTAGGGTGCTAGTAGCATGGTTAGTTTTTTGCGACCAAAAAGGTACGGCAAGCTTTTTTCTACCAGCGAACAAACTGGATTGTTTCCTGCTATTGTGACTTGTCGCGGAGGACGGATGGAAGGACGGGAGTTGTTCAATCAATTCTTCTTGCCCACCCAGTGGATCACACCTTCCTATTAGATGTGTGGGAGTGTGTTTTTGTTCTTGTTTCGTTCGCAGACACCTATCACGGTTGAACCCTTAGATGCGCTCCACACAAAGGTATAAAGATTCTGCATCGATCCCAATCGGACGGGCGAGAATGTAGAACCCCCAGTCGAACCGTCGGTGCAATAATGAAGCGCAAACGCACACCCGGACCACCTTCGCTTGCTTGCAGAAGCAAAAACAAAACGCTCACTAACGCTGCCCGAAATGAAAATTCCACAAACAAAGGTGACGGTAGCGTGTACGGCCTGTAACTGACAGGCGACTTGAACGAAAGGACTCGGCCCGTTCCTACCTTCGCGATGAATGTCGCGCCCAAATGGATCTCGATTGGTTTTATCCTGCAACACGTGCTTCAACGAGTGTGTGTGTGTGTGAGAGAGTAAGTGGTTGCAAATGGAAATGCAACACTGGCTTTTTTTTTGTTATACGATCTCTTCACGCTCTGGAAAACGAATCAATGGTGGACGATAAAACACTACGTATAGCGAAAAAGTATGAATAAATGAATGTGTAATAGAAAAGCGCGTCCAGTGTGTACGCTCCCTGCATGCAAAACGATACACACACGAGTGTCCAGAGCTGCCATGGTGGATGTGGGGAGATGCCCGAGATAGCTACGTTTAAAAAATGTGCCATTTTTTTCAAAAAAGGAACGAAGCATTCATTTCGTTAGAATTAATTAAAGTTTTGATACTGGCATGCATTTTTCACATTTTCTTTCGTTTAAGAGCGTGCTAGGAAAGTATTTAATTTGGTTAGATTTTGTGGTTGTTCTATTACCTCAGTAGTGTCGTTGAACGGGCGTTTGGTTTCTGTACGGTGCTGGGAGCTTCTCAACGAGCCATCCGATAATGAGTTGGCTTTCGCTCTGCTGCCGGTATCAGAGATAGGGCGAGATTTATACGAGCTTTATGCTTATCAGTGTTGTTTTAGGGGAGCTTTCCCAGAAGAGCGTGCCGGTACGGAAGTTAGCTACCGAACGATGCCACCAGTGCGATAACCACTGCTTCAATTGGATCACATAAGGGTGGTGATTATCGCCACGGTCAACACCTCCGTGATAGGCCGAGAGCAATCAATGTTCCACTATCTTCTTGAGTTCCGAATATTCGAGGCTATGCGTTTCCGAGAGTAGGCTGTGTGCTTTTTTGTTGGAGACATCAAGTCACAGGTTGGAACACAACTCAACGATAAAACTTGCATGGAATACTTCGAAATGGTTTGTAGAAATCGATTTTAAATCGATATTTTTATATCATTTTCAACCCGGAAAGAACCAATTGTTGCATTCAGCAGTAGACAGACTGAGAAAAAAAACTTACCTACACACAAACACGGGCGAACAAACACGCACACTAAAACCCAGCAAACTGTTACATGGCCTTCTGCACTCACCACCGTTAAACTTTTCTCCACTCCCTCCGATATGAGGTGATGAAAAAAACAAATTATAATCCCATCAATCATGCCATTCTGATCAAATGTTCACGACACATTCCAATTATCTTATCATGGGGCGCTGGGAATTCTCTGGTACTTCTGGGGGAGAATCCCGCAGGGAAAAAACGGCGCAGGACACCAGGTCGCTCATCAGAACTCCCTCCCCACCGGACCGATGAAAAATAGAATGGAAAGCGCGCTAAATGGGAGTGAAAATTGTGCAGGCAAACCGAAAATAAACACGGCTGTTTGAAGGCTAAAAACACACACCGATGGACGAGAGTAGGCAAAGTCATAGAAAAAAGGACCCAAACGATGGGCGCACCCCGTTTGCTCGATTGCACTTTCCGTCATGGGCGAGTGGCGAAAGTTGTTAGTGGCCGATATATTGAATTTAAAGCGAATATGCCGTTCCTACGTCCCTCCGTACGGTGCAATGGGACCGCGAACGCAAACGCAAACGCAAACGCGATGATGCTGACTATCAAATCGAACAAACAACTTTAACCTCAAAACGGTCGCAACCTGCCGGCCTGTCCCGTTTTCCCCGCCGGTGCCGGTAGCGGGACGTGTCCTTTTCTCCGGCCCTGGCGATCATAAATCAATTTCATCTTTCCGCACGTAACCATCACTCAAGCTGACGACGTGAAAAATCACCAAGTGGGTGAAAATTTATGTTGAAACGGCTGTTGGCAGCGCGTCTCGGGGCGCTTTATCCACGCTGGAACCCGGGCTATCCAGGGGATTAACGGTAAGCCCGAAACCAGTTCGTCCCCGGGTTTCTGGGTCTAGGTGGTGTTGCCAGGCGAGCGCGGCGTTAAAAACTGGAGCACAAAAGCGGGCCGCCAGGAGCCAGGAGCAGTAGAAAATCTGTTACATATTAGACGAAGGGGGGAGTTAGAATGTTGCTACATTATATCGAGACGTCTATCGACGACGGCTAACGGTGGCGGTTGTGAGCTACTTGAAGGAGGGATGCTTGGATGTTGCTACATTATATCGAGACGTCTATCGACGACGGCTAACGGTGGCGGTTGTGAGCTACTTGAAGGAGGGATGCTTGGCGTGTTTTTTGCTTCACACAAGCAAGAATGGATCTAATTTTTTCTCATTTTTTAGTGAACCGCGCGATGCGCGGCAGATAGCAAACAAATCCGTAATCAGAACCGCATGTAACTATCGTGGATCGGCTGGGTCGCTCGGTGCAGTTGCTGCTTTCGCTATCGGCCCGTTCAAACAGTTAGATTTATTTAACTTGTTTTTGTCTGCGAAAAAGACGTGTGCACGTCTCGAGACTGCTGAGAAGAAAGCAACAGCAAAAAGCGAAGTATGTCTGATGACTGAAAGCTCCAGGAATCGGGGCGCTGTTACCGCTTTGGCACCGGCATAGCGCCCGGAAGGCACGTGCGCGCGATCTTGCCAGTCGGTGGTGGCTGCGAACGCTATCTCGGGCTTTGGATCGTATGATGTATTCGTTTGTGGATTTATTCGATCGTTCGGTTGCACCATAAGTGTCCTCTTTTTTAATATTTGAATTTATGCTTTATTATTATTTCAATAATGTTTTGATTAATGTTTTTAAAACATATACTTTTATCATTTTTTTGAAATAAGCCTTTCAAAAATAAAATGTTTCAAACGTCAAAAATCTGCCACAATTGAAAATATAGTTGAATTGTTTTCCAGTTTTAGAAACTCTGATGTACCCACTGGAGAAGAAAGAATTATGTATTATGTGATTGTTTGTTAGGTTCAATGTCTTCATTTTTGTATTTTTATTAACTTTATAGAGTTGCAAAGAAAAAAAAGAAAATTATGATAGAAAACTTCAGAGTGATGTAAGAAATAAGGATGATAGAATTGTAAGAATTTGAAGAAAAGAAACATGAGTCCAACTTTTTATCTACCTAACCCGCCATGCCCCGTTCTTGTGATTCCCCAAACACACTCACACAAGCGTTGACTTCGTTCACATCACTTCATCTGCGTGAAGTGTGGAGCAAGTGTCAGCATGGAATTCAGCAACGATCGGGCACGCCACAAGAATAAAATCATCCCGCAGCACACAACAAACCCGGCGACGCACTTCCCCAATGGTCCGCACGGGCATACCGGGCGGCCTCATAATCATAAGTCTCCGCCCGTCCGAACCGGCGTCGCCGTCGTCGCCGTCAGCGCGCCGCTGCTCGATTGCCCTCCGCAATCCATCATTTATCTTTATCCCCCGGTTGCCGCTTTCGGTCCAGATTAACGGTCGCTGGTTCTCGGAAGTCCGGCAGGAACGCTGCAGCACCGTATGGAAACTGTTTTCGCGCACAACAAACGCGGCGTAGCAGTCGAGAATGGATTCTTCAGCGCTCGGTCGCTTTTCGGCAGCGAATGGATCCCGTGGGTGCATTTAAACGCTCGTTGTAATTTAAAGTCAAGCGGGCTTAAGTGGTGGGCCGGCCGGACGTTTCCAGGAATCGGAGGGAGGGGGGGAGGGCTGTTGGATTCATTCACGTGTGCGCACATTTCAAACGGTTCGTTTGTCGGGCGAGAGGAACCGTAACTCATGGCGATGTGTAGCCTGCATCTTCTCGGCGGCTACTGGGTGCAGTCCTTGCGGCTTTGCCATTGACACAGTGACCATGCTAACAATACTGGCCCGTTTTGGTTTTTTCATCAATCAACTCTTTATGGACTCCCGTTTCGGCACGATTGTCCACAAGCGATACGGATGATGACGGTGGTCTCGAGGTCTATGTGGCAATGGGAAAACACATTACATGTAGATCACTCGTTAAATCACTTTTCAACCAGAAGACGACTCCCCGCGGCGTATCGGGTGAAGTCGGCCATCGTATTAATCGGCTTCTTGTGGGTCGTGGGTCGACCATCTCTTCGAGGATCAATTGGCAATCACCCCACACGCAATACACGAACCAGTTCAATCGCTCCCATTCCCCCGCGGTCACACAATTGCACACTCGTTTCCGCTTCTGCTCTGCTCGGGATGCCCTTGGTGCGGCGCACTTGAGTTAATATTTGCATGTTATTGTATCATTAAGTTCATTCAGACATTCTTCCCGCCCGATATGACCCGCGGCTAACGCCGATAGCCGTGTGCTGAGGAATTGAAATAATAGTTACCCGGTTGCGAAATTAGGCTCCCACTGCACGACTGGCCGCGCTGGGCCAGTGGTTCAAGAATTTTTGGGCGCACTGCAAGTGCTACTTATTCTCAAGGGTTTTTTTTTCAACCGAAAGAGATGCGATTTTTTGCCTCTGTTTCTTCGCCATGCGCCATGCTGCATTTACGAAACCGTTTGAGGAGGTCTTCCTGATTGCGTTCGTGCTTCGCTCTTAAGCACATCCCGTGATGATCCTGCTTATCCACTCGAGCCGACCGCACCAATTGGAGCGAATTGGCATACGGGAGGGCTTCTATTCCCACTGTGCACTGTGTGAGAAATTTCGTGTGAGAACAATGCACAAGGACCTGCACTCGCAGTACCGGACTCGTGCATCGACCCTGGGGCCTTGGGGTTGTCTTGGGGCGCTTTTTGTGGGTCAATTATGTGCGCCCGGCAGTGTTTGTGGTGCACGATTTTTCGGGCCCGCTACTCAAGGCTAATGATTCATGCGCTGCGCATTTTGGAAATGTGCGATCGGGTGCAGTGTTTTGCGTAGTGGTTTTGTTTTCGCGAGCGGCAGTTATTAATTTTTCCTTGCCAGCCCTTCTCCTCGGCGTTTCGGTTCATTGAAGTGTTTACGTACGCATTTGGATGTGCCTCACCGTGACTCAACCACGGCTTTCGGATCGGATCGAAGAATCCGAACCGAATTGATCGTCTGCACGGACAGGTTTTTGTGTTTAAAGGATGAAACAAAGCAACACAATACTTTCGTTGCCACTGAAGTTGTGAAGCTCGGTGCCAATGACGTCCAACTGCAGCAGGAAAGGAAGGACGGCCCACACCGAAACTCGCCGAAATGCACGATCGAAAGCATATAATTTCCGCCGTCCAGTTTCGCTTCTCTTTTGCCGGGTTCTTCTCGCTGAATCGTATCGAACAGCAAGTGGTAGCAAACAGAAACAGAAACGCATCCGATCCTGTTCGCTGATATGTGGCCTTGCCGGCGATTGAAATCTAATAAAGTTTGTGCAATTGAGCAAATTAAAGATTTTATTGCGAAGCAATTTAAAAACTCTCGTTTCAGTCCCGGTGGCGGTTCGGTTTGCAGCCTGGGCAGCGGTTGATAATTTGAGTAACATTTCGTAAGCTTACGATCCGTTGATGAAAACAATTGCTTTACGAGCAGCAAAAATAACACTCCCTACTCGGCGACTATTATTATTTCAAATTAATGCGAGTATGATCAACTCGGTATTTTGCTTCGCCTTTATTCTTCTGGCAATTGTTTTTGAGCCCGAAAAGAGATTTCCTTTCTGCACATAAATCTAACGCGCGTTTTTTCTTCCTAAGCGTTTCAGGACACAAATCACGCCACCATCGGAAGTAATCAATCATTCGCCTTCCCGTGAAGTGCCTGATGATAAATACAAAAATTAATTGATAACCTCAATTTGCCGCCTGCGCAACGTGCGCCCGTGAATTGAAATGACAACTCGCCGGTGGCGGTGCGGGTGGCCCGAAAAGGGATACAACTGGAATCCTTGTGTGCTGAACAATTGCGAACATGACGGGCTGACGCTGACTGGCTGACAGGGGCCAGCTGTGGCGTTTGGCCGGGGAGAAGTCAAGCACAAAGCAAACTTTCAGCCCGGGTGTCGCTCGGTTTTCATTTATCATCGATCTCGCTGCACGTTGCGCAGTGTTGATGAAATCGGCAAAGGGAGCAGCGAGCGCGCGCGATTTTCCATCCCAGCTCGATGTCGGATGGCGTAGAACAAATTTGCGGTCGATTACATTTTTCTAAATGGATTATGTATTTTTCTATCGATTTATTTGATGTTGAAAATCTTGTATTCAAGAGAAATAATTCAAAGCTAAATGTTATCCTTTAAAGTAATGACTCTTGCCAATCTTATCTTGGCACTCTAGACTTTTTATCAGCGCTACATTAAAAAATCTCATTTTTTTCTAATGTGGCTTACTGTTTTCAACAGTAGTTTTTAAAATGATTCAAACATTTGAACTGTGCGGCTGTGTTGCGCTTGTGTCGGAAGAAAAGCGATGGTTTAGGTGTTGAAGCAATCTGCGAGCCGCGAGTGGAGCCGATCGGGCAGTGGAGCACGTGGAGTAGTTAACGCGCAGTGTGTGTTCCGTTTCGGGAGTTTCCGCTGATCCGTGCCCCGCGCTGATCCGTGGGTGTGTCGATTTCGAAAGGAAAATAGTGCGCAAAATTGATGGTGGAAAAATACGGGCCACCTGCAGTGCAAAACCTCCCGGTGCAGCGATACAGATTGAGCAGCGTACGCACGGCAGGCGAGCAGCTGATGGAGCAGTGTTGTTGAAAGTGAGTTGGCTCTACTAGTTCGAGGGGAAAAAAGGTAATAGAAAAAGAGAGATGAAAAGTGGGAAAATGTTTTCCCGGGCGTGGGTGTATGCGGTGGGGGGGGGGGCGCTTCATTGGAAGGGTGGATGTGTGCGGGTTGTCTTTCGCTAATTAGGCTTGTAATAAGAAGATAATCGCTGCCCGCCGCTAATAATGCTGGGAACGATCGTTAGTGATAATGCCGACACGGTGCCGGATGGAAACGGATCTTCCGTGCGATTCATCTTGCATCGAGTGAAAGTCGTGCGACGCGTCCTGTTCTGTATGGTGTGCCCGATCCAACAGTGTAAGTGAACCCTGTGCGAGAGCGTGCGTTTACGCAGACCGGAGGTCCAACGTGAAACGTGAAAGTGAGACCGTATCGGAGTCAACAATGGACACAGGATTCTTCGGGCTCACAGCACACGCCGTGAAGCAAGCATTGTGTTCAAACACAACCACACATACACACTCACACACACGCGATGAGCCAGTGGCGTGAGAACGGAGCGCCACCGACACGATAACGACGTGAAGAAAATTGTCCCAAAACAAAACACAGCGCGATGGCAAGAAAACTGATGGCTCGTTAGGTTCCGGTGTTGTTCTCAGCATTGTTTGCGCGGGTGATGCCCAGCGCTCGTACCGGATCATCCGGACGCACGGTGAAGGCCTCGACAGGTCCATCCATCGGTGGGGCGTTTGTTTGGTCCGAGAAGTGAGAATTTTAAGCATCTCTGTATACTTTAAAGGGTAATGATAGGAATTTGTATTCGACAGGTTAACATTTCGCAATGGATGAGTTGATTTGGTGGTGAATTTTAAGAGATTTGTGACAAACTGTACGTACGTTGATAAAACGCTACAAATTTTGTGAGTATTCAAGGTTGAAAAGATGGTTAAATATATATGAACACAATTTTGCATCAATTTAAAATCAACTAAAAATATTTAAAAAACCAGAACATATTTCAAGGAAATTTGAAATATTTTTGGAAAAATATCTTAAATCTTGATTAAATCTTTATCTTGATTAAAAACCTTCGTTATCTTCATTAGTTGACTTTAATATTTTTGTACCAAAATTACCAAAACAACTAGGCATTTTATAATTTTCACTGTATTCGAGATCCAATGCGACGTTTCACATGTGCCATTTTGAAGAGAAGACGAGAATTCCCAGAACTCACTCATTTATCATTCAACTGCAACGTATTTCGCACTAAACAATGTACAAGTTTACGAACTACAAGTACAGCACCAGCGGAAAATTGCATTTCACGATGGTACACCATTTCACGCCCTCTCGCTGCTGCTCCCAACAACCGGGTAGTTGACCCAGCAGCAACAGCATTAGCTCCGAAACAAAGCTGAGAAACCGTAAGTTTCCCGATGCCCGGGAAGAGGTCAACCGGGTGGTGGCTGGCTAATAATTGAATTGTCCTGAAGAGCCTGGAACGGCTCGGTTGCGCCACCGACGGGTTGCTGTTGTACGACAAGCTGTTGCTTTTAATCTTCAACAAAATCGCCCACCCACCCCACCCCGATGGGGGGTGGGTGCGACGCAGAGAATGCGTGGGATGCCGAGTACGATAATTGTTTGTTGCTTTCTATCTTGTACCGAAAATTTGGTGGGATAATTAAAAGCCTTCCGAGAGCGAAACAATGGGTTGCGAATCTTCCGAGCCGCGTTAGGGGCATGTTTTTTTTCCAAAACGACAAGCTCACGGCCAAACTCCCACGCCCGGCTCGGTACACCGGGCGTCTGTTAGGAAAATCTTCATTCACACGCGGTGGAACAAAACGAGGTGCAGCGAAGAACGTTGTCACGCCGGAGCATGACAGGTTAGCGAGGTTTTTCGATAAACTCCGAGCGTCAAGCAGATCGGGGTTTGATTAATGGAGCGGCGCTAATTAGGAGTCCGGATGCGCCAGCTGTAACGCACTTCGTGAAGCTACGCGCGCACGCTAGAACAGGGCTCGCTCTTCGTCGAATCAATTTATGACATTCTCAACAAGGAGCACCTAGCGCGGGCGCTCAGGATGATGCATCAGCAGAAATACGTCGGCGATGATCACCACACGGCCATCCCGATCTAACCTCGTGCCGCAAACAGTCGACCGATTTGAAAACTCATTAAAATTTCATAATAAAAATCCCTCCCTCCTGCGGCGGACGGATAGGGAGGTCCGAAAAGGGTTTTCGTCTGACGCTGACGCCCCCTCCCTTGTACGAAAGCCCGACACCGACACCGAAAGACGGCCCGAGTGATGTCGTGAAAGTTTTTCAATTAAAATTAATAATTTTCCTCGCCGTGTAGCACGCTCCGGAGAGTGTGCGTATGTTTCGTGCGTTTATGACGATTGCAGTGATTCGCTGCAGTCGGGTCTGCGGGGAACGTCTGCACGTAATAGTTGATGGATTATGCAGGTGTACCCATCCACTTGTTACACTTTGAAGTTTTACTTGGCCCCCGGGGGAAAGCAAATCACGCTTTCAAGCTGAGAGGAAGTAAGCTGTTGCTCTGCCGCACAGCCATGTTCTAGTTGACTTTCGTTCGAAGTTTTAATGCGAAAAATACGTGTGCTTAGTAGCGCAGGCTAGTCTGGCGGTGGTGGCTTTTTGCTTTTGGCGTGCAAAAATCAGAACCGCCCGCCGTTGTGCGGTGAATAATTAATTTCGACGAAAGCACCTTCCAATGAGTTCGTTACATGCGGCTGTGATGTATGTTAGGTAACCGTTTTTACACCGAATGTTCTCACCCGGGCGGCTCCATAACATGGAACTGGTAGGAGATGTGCTTTCCACACGCACAACAACAGGACCAAATGCAAAGCTTACGTGGCCAGAGGCGTATGTGTGTGTTTGTGCAACTCCTCGCCAAGGCTCCGATTACCTCCGCAAGGCAAACGCATATATCATCGGTTATCGAGTAATTTGTTACGTTTCCTCCCGGCGTCTGTGCCGGAACAAGCAGTGTATGTGTGTGTTCGGACGGGGGAGCAAAAAAGGAACCCCATCCGTTCCATTGTCTCACTCGCAAGACATCGTGTTTATTAGATTGATACTTTCATCTCTCGTTCCGTTCCGAGGAAACGGGCCGCACGCGGATGCGGCCATAATCTTCAGCCATATTTCACGTGGCGTCGCGACCAGAGAAGCCCGTTTATTGCCGGTGCCATTAGATTAGAACGCTGTGGTGGGCGTTGAGGAAGAACGTGTGGCGCCAGCATCAAGCGTGCGCGAGAGAGGATGCGAGATTTATCTGTTTACTCAACGCGCTGGGAAAATTTTGATTGACAAATTGATCGTGGAGGGTCGGATTTGTTTTCGTACCATTGCGAAACCGAACGGCTGATAAGCGCGCGGGTAGTTAAATTGAATTATCCTAATTTATTGACTGGCTTTCAGTTCGTTACGATGTGCTTTTGTTGCTGGAGTGTGTCTGTGTGTCTGTGAGTTTGAAATCGTGGCTTTAAAAGAAGGAAGGTGCGAGAACGAGAGCTGCTGAAGAAGTGCTCAGCTCTTCTCAACTTGGTCTTGCTGCTTCTCGCACTGTTTGCGCTCGTTTTGTTTGAATGTCCAATTAAAAAGTCATCACAAAATGTAAAACTCACTCCGCGGTTGGGATGACGAGCGAAGTGGGTAAATTAAATTCATAGAGACATTAAAGATTTATAAGACGGCTGGGACACCCAGCGCGAGAGTAGGGGCAGCCGGCACAGGACATAATTAAAAATTCTTTCAACTTTCGCACACCGACAAACCGACATTCCCGGAATCGGTCGACCAAGGATCTTGACCGGTCTGGTTGCCTATTAATTGTTGCCAATTAAAAACGATCGTAACGAGAACGCTCCGGTGCTAGCATTAGTTATGCACAAAGGAATGCGATCAAAGGACGTGGCGGCTGGACGGGTGTTCCCGGGAAGTCGCCCGTCGGTGTGGCATATTTTCTTCCGATTAATTCACGAAATATGAAAACAATGCCCAGCCGGAGGAGCAGGGAGCTCGCACCGCTCGCATTAGCTTAGCCGGGCGTTCCAATTAGTGCTGCTGGCGGCGCGGCTTTGAAGGGTCGCAGACTCGGTGTCGACCCAAGTTGGCGCCGTCTAGTTTGAGCATACACTTGATACGCCCGAAGGACATCAAAAGTGCGTGCAGTGAAACCGGGGCCTTACCGGGGGGTCGTCCAGCCAAATGGGGCCCTTAAGTGGTTCTGTGGACCTCGGTGAGGTACTTTTTCCTCGCCAGTATCTTCCTAGCTCTGTTTTAAAGCCCAGCGCTGCGGCCTTCAGCCCGCGCTGAGTTGTTTATCTTCCTATGCGTCGCTTGATTTCGCTTCCAATTTTGCAGTCGAAAAGGCGAACCGTTTCTAGGTAGTGTTTGCGTATTAATTTCGGGGCCCTGATGTGTTTACTTTTTCGGTGAATTCGAAGCATGCGGGCGATTGAGTGAGGCAAGTGAGGGAACCTGCTGCGCGCGGTATGATGTTGTTTTCCTGCGAATGGGCTCCACACGTGGATGGGTCGTAATTTGCAATAATACCGAAGGCTATCCCATCCGCCGAGGGACCGATTTCGTGGGTTATATGTATAAACGTAAGAATATTGGGCGGAATGAATGGGTTTGAGTGGTTTGGATTCGAAATTTGATGCTTTTGTTACTTTCACTTCCCCTAAGACATGTCTGATATCCTAGAATCGTTGGAGATTTATATGGATCTTTCAATATCATTTGATTCTTCTTTGAAAATCCTCAATTTTTTAAACATGACATTAACTTTAAAAATGGTTTAAGACAGGTTTGACACGTTATGACATTTCAAACAGACAATGTTGTCAAATTGAGCTATTCGTGACATTTAATACAGAAATCGGATGAACTTATATTTACTCCTAATAGTATATTTCATCATTTTTGGGATGGCTCAATGCTCATACCACACATACGTTCAATAAAGTGGCAATTAAGACTAGAACAACACGAGCACGGCCGCTTTGCGGGATGCGGGAACAAAATAAAAGAAACAATCCCTGAAACGCTGAACCGATTTGGGTTTCTGCCTCGCTCGCGCGCACGCGGGCGCCCGAAAACAAGCCCGATAATTTTCCGGATGAATAAATAATGAAGCAGTTTCCGATGAGATTTCCTCGCCGAGCGCCCACCCGCCCACTCACCTCACCTCGGACGCCGTCACGCTGAATTACGGGGTCGTTATCTAATTTTCTCTCCCGCTGGCGCCCCGTGGCCCGGTGACCTTTTCGAGCACAGGGTAGGATTCGCCGGAAATTTGCCCCGAGTGAGTCGGAGAGAGAGAGAGTGAAAGCGCGAGGAAGAAAAACGACAAAACAGGATCCCCGTTTTCCCGATTGTTTCGATTGTGTTGTGTTTGCACACGCGCTCGCTCTCCAACAATAAATGATAGCCTATAACGATGGCTCATGTTAGCCGTTCCGTACGTTGGCAACCACTTTTTTTTGTTCTCTCCTGCACAGGATCTCTGCTTGCTCTTCCCTGGTGTGGCAAGTGCAAAATCCTGAAGCGAAAGCAAAAATTCGCACGGCGCCGGTTTGCTGCACGAAGCATGACGCTGACAGGACGAAGCGATAGGCGAAGATTTACGTGCGGCCCTTCCTGGGTGGTGTGTCTGAAAGCCCAGCGCTGCGGCCTTCAGCCCGCGCTGAGTTGTTTATCTTCCTATGCGTCGCTTGATTTCGCTTCCAATTTTGCAGTCGAAAAGGCGAACCGTTTCTAGGTAGTGTTTGCGTATTAATTTCGGGGCCCTGATGTGTTTACTTTTTCGGTGAATTCGAAGCATGCGGGCGATTGCGTGAGGCAAGTGAGGCAACCTGCTGCGCGCGGTATGATGTTGTTTTCCTGCGAATGGGCTCCACACGTGGATGGGTCGTAATTTGCAATAATACCGAAGGCTATCCCATCCGCCGAGGGACCGATTTCGTGGGTTATATGTATAAACGTAAGAATATTGGGCGGAATGAATGGGTTTGAGTGGTTTGGATTCGAAATTTGATGCTTTTGTTACTTTCACTTCCCCTAAGACATGTCTGATATCCTAGAATCGTTGGAGATTTATATGGATCTTTCAATATCATTTGATTCTTCTTTGAAAATCCTCAATTTTTTAAACATGACATTAACTTTAAAAATGGTTTAAGACAGGTTTGACACGTTATGACATTTCAAACAGACAATGTTGTCAAATTGAGCTATTCGTGACATTTAATACAGAAATCGGATGAACTTATATTTACTCCTAATAGTATATTTCATCATTTTTGGGATGGCTCAATGCTCATACCACACATACGTTCAATAAAGTGGCAATTAAGACTAGAACAACACGAGCCCGGCCGCTTTGCGGGATGCGGGAACAAAATAAAAGAAACAATCCCTGAAACGCTGAACCGATTTGGGTTTCTGCCTCGCTCGCGCGCACGCGGGCGCCCGAAAACAAGCCCGATAATTTTCCGGATGAATAAATAATGAAGCAGTTTCCGATGAGATTTCCTCGCCGAGCGCCCACCCGCCCACTCACCTCACCTCGGACGCCGTCACGCTGAATTACGGGGTCGTTATCTAATTTTCTCTCCCGCTGGCGCCCCGTGGCCCGGTGACCTTTTCGAGCACAGGGTAGGATTCGCCGGAAATTTGCCCCGAGTGAGTCGGAGAGAGAGAGAGAGTGAAAGCGCGAGGAAGAAAAACGACAAAAACAGGATCCCCGTTTTCCCGATTGTTTCGATTGTGTTGTGTTTGCACACGCGCTCGCTCTCCAACAATAAATGATAGCCTATAACGATGGCTCATGTTAGCCGTTCCGTACGTTGGCAACCACTTTTTTTTGTTCTCTCCTGCACAGGATCTCTGCTTGCTCTTCCCTGGTGTGGCAAGTGCAAAATCCTGAAGCGAAAGCAAAAATTCGCACGGCGCCGGTTTGCTGCACGAAGCATGACGCTGACAGGACGAAGCGATAGGCGAAGATTTACGTGCGGCCCTTCCTGGGTGGTGTGTCTGTTTTTTTTTCTTTCTCTCTCCCTCGTCCTGTTCGCTCAACCCCGACCCGACCCGAACCCGGGACGCGCAGGAAAAGCGCAGGAAGGATATATCATATTTTGTTGCCCGTGCTTCCTTCCTGCCCGGGGAGGTTCGTTCGAGTGGGCCGGCTCGGTGGGTGTGAGCCGGGAATCGCGAAATAACTGATGCCTTTTGTCGAGCTGAAATCAAATTCATCCGTGTAGCGCCGTGACGTGGGGGTGCCGATCGGATTACGGACAACCGAGATAACCCGGCCATGTGTGATTCCCAGCCCAGCGAGCCGTTTTCCATGATGCAGATTGACACGTCGGGGGATCAATTTTCTGGCCCGACCGGTATCGGTACGGCTGGCTGCGTAATATGGCGGAAAATCTGTACCGGGCCAAAATGGACGCTGTTTGCTGGAAAACTATTTGGAGCACGCTGCTGCTCCGGAGCAAACATTGTACAAAGGAATAAGGTACGGTGGTATGCAGGGATTTGTATTCCTTCGAGAAATCACCCCCCAACATCACAACGTTCCGAGGCTCCTTTGATATTGGAACGCCAAACTGTTGCATCCCGACTCCCGGCGGTAAACTGTACGGTCCAACCAGGGCAGGCAGGCTCGAATAACATCCAAACTCGAGATGCGAAAATGCGTCCGACGCTCGGAAGATAAAGATGCCACCGGCCCAACCCCTGGTGCCTGGTGCGGGGAAATGAAATTTGTTCCTTCAGGTCCCTTAGCTGGGGCCGAAAACAACACCGAACACCCATTAGGTGCTGCTCGTCCGTCCGCTTTGCTGGTACACACCACAGTCGCCAGGAAAAGCTTGTTTGAGTGATGATTGAAGCATATTTTCCTCCGGCAACTGGGGAATGGCGCAGGGAAAATCGAATGAATAAACGAATATCTTCCCCTCGCACTCTCCCTTTCTCTTCTCCTCGCTCTCCTTCCCAAGCACCCCCGAGTGACCATGATTGACTGCCCAATCCCGGAGCTCGGCGAGGTACAGTACGGTTGGCTTAATGAATAAATTAGCAATTTTTGCCTGCGCCAATCACTCCTGCCAGCACGGGGGGAGGTCTCCAAGGACAGAAGGAAAATCACCACCGCAGGACCTGTTTGCTTTGTGGGCCGGTGGTTCGTTGAGACAAAAATTGGCGTCTAATTATTTCCCACAAACGGTCCCTAGGTCTAGGAGACGATTCGAGTGAAGGA
>KZ067348.1:114606-175440 GCA_002091845.1 Anopheles cracens | reverse complement strand
CTCGATCTAAGAGGATCACTTACTCATCCTCGCGCAATCCCCGGTGTGCCTATCTTTCTCGTTTAATCGTTTTGTACCGTGACAATGCTTAGCCCGCGGGTGGTGGCAGACTCTACAAATGAGTTGAGTGAGGCGAGCCGGCCACGAAACGTCTCATTGCCTCCATTTCATTAACCTCCTTAAGCGATCGTGGTTAATTGTGTTGTGGTTGGCGTTGTGCGTTGTGGAGTCGTGTCACCTGCTCGAAAAGCTCCAGCTCCAGCTGCGAGCCGTCGGAGATTGGAACGCTCCGGAGCTGAGTCACTCCACCGCGGATACCGGAGTTGGATTGGAGCGCAAACATCTCTGAAGCGTAACATTTGGTTTCGATTCTTGTGTGTGCGGCACGGTCGTGCCCCGCGGGGAACTGGAGCGTGCCGGGTAGCAGAGTACAAATATAACTCAAACCATCCGTCGTCTTCCCGATGCGGTTGGAGTTCGTACGAGCTGGCGCTTGTTTCCAACGAAGAATAAATGGTCGTAAATGGCAACCATCTGGAGGGAATGTGTTCGAACCGGCGACATTTCACAGTGATGGCTCTTTGTGTGAGTGCGCGTGTGTGCGTGTGTGTGACATCAGTTCCGGTGCGATCAGTTCTAGATTCGCACTTCAGCGAATGAGTGGCGGCAGCGTGAATTCTTGGTACGCGCCCTGTGTCGACACGCACGTCCACCGGCATGTGCGTTCTTTCACAAGTCATTGGTTTTAATGTATCGCCTTCATCCGGGCAAATGACCTCCCGGGGGCATTGAAGTGGGCTCCGGAAAGTGAATCGTAGATCAAATATTTATAATTAAAGAACCTTTCACCGAACCGAGCACGACGCGGGTTTTCGTAAAGGTGAAGTGGGCCGTGACTAGAGGGAGTTCGGTTCTTCCTCCCGTTTTCCGTGTTTGGTCGTGGTCTATTACTGCTCCCGGAGCTGGTGGAGTTCCACCTACTCGATAACAACTGGGTATCGCGTACGCGTTCGTAAAACGTTCGTCCGTTCTTACCTTCGGCGCTTACACGGCGGCTCCGTGAGGCAAGATTTAGGTAACTGCCAGCGATTTCCACTGATTTGAGCGTGCGGCGCAAAAGGGGAGAAAGATATCAATCATCTAATGAGAGAATATCTCCGGACGCTCGAGCAGCACCAAACGAAATGGATGCTCCAGGCATCGAAAGTGAGTTTTTGTTTTTTTGTTGTTGCTCTTGCCGCTAGAGCTTCCAGCGCTAGAACGCATCCCACGTTTTGATTTGCTGGAGGGGGCCGATCGCTATCGCTGACGAGTTCCCGAGTCTGGTTCGACATCCACAGCTTGGTAGCTGCAGCCACTTGCCCATTTCCCGACGATGGTCATCGTTCGTTACGTTTCGTTACTGTTTGCGGTGTCCATCGCACCGCCGATTGAGATACGTGATTATGGAGAACTTGATGGGATGTTGCTGCGTGGTACGCTCGTCTCCTCCCGTGCTTGAAATTAGCTCCTACATACACGTTCGCTCCCTCGACGATCGAAAAACCGCAACCGCACCGGCACCAGGGTTCGAACCGGAGGCGGAAATCGAATAGGTAAACACATATTTTGGGAATGCTGGAGGCTGCTGTTTGGAGCGCTTTTTCTTGATCGACAGAGAGCTTCTGGTCAACGGACTCGGCAAACGGCTGGCCTGCGTACGCACGTCAGAGATCGATGCGGATGAACTCGGCGGCCAGAACTTCACCAGTTCGTACATCTCACTCATGCGAAACTGTGCACCTGACTTGGATCATGGATTGAACACGAAGTAACAATCACGGTCGTGTATCAAATCAGATTAATTTTTCGCTAATTCCGATAACCGTTCTGATCTGTGTATCTCTTGATTTCAAGCTGATTAATAGCTAACTGTTACTAGACAGGAGCAATAATTCGTTTATGCTATCTTCTTCTGATCTCTTATTGCGATTTCATTTGTAATAGGCAATATACTTCCAAGAAATGTTCATTCCAAGAAATGTTGATACGTTGAATATTGAACAAATAATAAGAATTATCTTTTGGATATAAGTAAAACTGGGTTGACTGATCATTAAACATCATATAAATTTTAGTGCAAAATGCAACTTAAATATGTAAAATACTAATGCCCCAATGAACTCTCCTAAAAATGTCACTTTATTCTAACCAACAAGCTGGTGCATCAATTTACTATCATCACCACCTTCTTCATTAAGTCCATTATGTCCATTATCGTGTCATTATGTCCAGCTCTGAATGTTAGAGCTCTTGCTTGCTTTTAATCAGCTTGCAAGGCAAAAATCATGCTTCCTAATACCATTATTCTACCAACCTTGTACCACTTTGAATTGACAACTTAGAACGCATTCGCCACTTTGGAGCAGGAAATTCGCTTTAATCTCTTGACGGGACGTGCTGCACAGCGTGCGCGACACGGGAAGTGGGAAATAAATTTACCTTTGACAAATAGCCGTTAACGAGATGAAATCGCCCGGCCGATAATAGCGCCCCGCCAGAGAGTTCCCCTCTTGACGGTTTTTTTTCGCGACCGTTCGCTTCGCCACCGAGCGCTAATTATGTCGAACGGTCGAACGCAACACCAACACCAGCCCAGGGTGGCTTAACTATTTCGATAAATCAACAAACGCAGGCCTTCCGTTTCGTTCTCGATCGCTCTCGTGGGCCCCACGGGTTCGGGTGTTATTAGCGATAATTAATTACACCGTGTTCAGTACGGTTCTTTCGTTGGCCACCGCAGAAGACTTTCTTCTGGAGCGGCTCGCAACAAACGGGAAAGTATTAGAGCTAATTTCGCTCCCGCCCGATTGGGAGCTTCCTGTGGGAGCGCTTCACGTTGGAGGCACCGGGGAGGTGTCGTAACCTGGACCACTGACCGCAGGCGTCGGTGGCTCGGTGCGAAGGAGAACGAGTTTGACCCGCAAACCGAGTTGCCCGAGGTTAATACGATAACGGACGCGGACGCCGGATGCAATTGCAATTCTCCTTTCGAGCGCTGTTCGCGGCGACGATGCGAATCTTGCCGTGTGGTGTTCTTGATCGGGCCGGAGAAGGCGGATTGGTATAATCCACCGGAAACCACAAATTATCCGTTCGCCTTTCGCCGCCGCCTGAAGTGGATAAGACGGGCCTGACATAACTCTCTCGCATGCTCGATCTTCCTCCCGTATCAGCTGCCACCGGCACCTCCGAACCGGATGTTGTTGTCCTGCCAAGTTGGCAAAGAAGTGACTGCTACGTGACGTTCTGCGCCCGAGTCCAGAACGAGTGCCGGTCTTACTTTGTGTACGGCTGCAGATGTACTTTACCCGTTCGTTACCTGTTTGGTGCTGCCGTTGTTGCTGTTGGTTTCGGGACAACCAAAAACCACAGGAACCTGCGGCGTGGTGCTCCACACAGCGCGCGGGAAAAGTAGTTTGGTAAAGGTGGAAGAAATTTGCATTGAAAGAGGAAATTGAATCATAAAATTTATGCCCTTAATGGAAGAAATTCATAAATTTTCCTCCGCACCCACCACGCGCCACGAGCCCCCGGGGAACGAAAGTGTTTGACTTATCGTCAGGCGCGCCGAGGTTCGGATTTGGGTTTATGAGGATAGTAATATTCTTGCAGTGGTGTGTACACTGCAAACGTCCCACGCGGATGTGTTATTGCGCGTGAAGGTTGTTTTTAATAACTTCAAGTATCGGGAGAAAAGGTTCACTCCAGCATACGGCAGAAGCGTATTGCAATTACGAGCAGTGCTGTGTTTTTGAAAGATCTAAGACTATGGTGAAAGAAGAAGGCAAAAAAATAACTTCATAATCGGGTTGAGGCAAGAAGATGCTCAAAGTTGGTCATCGGTCAACGCAACTTCATGCAGGGTAAAGAAACCCATCACCATCAAACCAGCTCAGCACAGTGGACGTGTCTTGAGTATATGTCTGGACGAAAATATCATGTGATAATGCCTATATTATTATTTGTTCAAAACTGATTGCAATTAGGCTCAATTGAGAAGTAATCATAGTTTTGACGATCCTTGGGGCTACAGATATAAATTGTCTGTTGTGAATATCTTGAATTAGACTTGTCAGCTGACAGATAACTCAAATGTTTAGCATTAGTTCTTCTCAAGGTAAAGAATTAATGTCGGGAGAGTTGATTTCGGACTTGCGTTTTGCTAAGGCATTGTGTTATACAGACATGTAATAAGTTTTAACAAGTAACACTCTATGAGTTATACCACCTCCATCCTTTCCTCCAAATTAAACATATCTTCTATTTTCATAACCTCAAATGTGTTATAATAATTTGAAAAATATGTTGAACACATACCAAAATAAGATAGAAAACGCCATCAAGTCAGCAATGACTGTAAACAATCATCATGATTGCCTAGCACAATCATTTAGTTTTAGTTACTCTTTCGTAAGCGCTGCACCCTCCCCGGTACAAGAGGTGAATGTAAATTACTCCCAAATGCGTTCTTCCCCGATCAAGAACGCTTCGCCGTGGTCGAGGGAAGGGAAGGGTGGAAGCGGGAAGCGCGAAGAAACAACAAAGTCCAGAAGTTCGGAAAAAGGTACGCGCGCTGATGGTAAAAACTGTTCGCCTTTAAACTGGAATATGAAAAACGCTTGTTTATTCGAAGCCGCGTCCACTGTGCCAGATGGCCGTCAAGTAGGGGGGCATTATTGAAACTGACTTGCACTTACATTACCCGAACTTGAAAGAAATGGCTCGAAAGCGATATGAGAAAAGTTTTACCGTCGGCCACCGTTTTCTTCGCCCGCCCGAAGACGGACGGCGAGGCGCATACGCTGCAGACACTGCGGCAGAATTATTTACCGTCCGTGTGCGCTAGCCCGGCGTGGCGTGGCCCCACGGTGGCGCCACGGTCCAGTTGTGTCATCCCGCGAACCACCCTTCCGCCTCCGGACTAGTTCGGGCGTAAAAGAAAGCAAAAACGCACCTCACCAGCGTAAAACCTTATCGCGGTAGTAAAAGTGCAGCGTACAGTAAACGCCGTGCGAGTAAGAGCAATACTTGGCCGCTTGCTTTTTTTTACGTAACCGTGGCTCGGCCTTACTTTGGGCCCTTTTTGGCGTGACGCGGAATCATCCTCGGGCGGGGCCGGCCTCCTGCCCGGTTGCACCACCGTCGACCATATGGTACCGAACCGCCAAGCCACCCGGAGTCAGCCAATCGAAACTGACTGATGGCGCATCGTGTCGACAGCTAAACCGGGGCGAGGGCGACATGGCGTGGAAAAGAATTTTGCAATTCCCAATTGCATTATAAATCACACCGTCCATTTGAAGCCGAGCGAATGGAGCTGTGTGTGCGAGTGTGTTTGTGTGTTTTATTATTTCAATCCAAGCTGTGGCCCGATGGCCACAGTGGCACGAACGAGCGAGCGAGCGAACCCCCCGCTGGTATCCAACTCAACGGGCCCCGAAGAACAACGATCTTTTGACCGTTTGGAAACCCCCGGTCGGGGTCGGTTCCACACGCTGACGATGGCCATTATTGCATTCGTGACGTTCCGTTCCGTTTGTCGATGTCTCCTCTCCAGCAGGAGGGCCCACCAACCAAACACGTCACCACAAACAGCGTCCACAGCCTGCTGCAGGATAGCGAACCGACATGGAGCGACCGGCGAGAGTACGGTTTCCGAATTTCTATCCTCGCCGTGACTCCGGAAGACAACTTGTGCGCACGGAGAACACTGTGTGCTAAGACGGGAGAAGGAATGCTGCGAGCAGCGACGATTTAAATCTTAAGTGATTGGAGCGCTTGTGGACAGCTCCGCGGGACCAGCGGAGGGCGAGCGATCACGAACTCACAAAATGGTACATTTTATTGCAATCCCCCCTCGAATTGGTGGGCATGATAGGAAGGGCTCGACACTGGCCCACCGTCCTGAATAGCTTTCCGGTGTGGGCATGGGCACTCGAACGAAATCGGGCACGGACGGCCATATTTAGCATCAGCAAACGATACTTTGATCATATTTCATTACTACCGAGCGTCAAGCGTCACTGCTGGATGTCCTCAGCGGAGCAAACCCGTCGTCTGGTGAGGTGAGTCATCGGACGTATCGCTGCTTCGGAGGAGATAAATTTAATGTCACCGACTCGTCACCGCACCACGGCTGGAAGCTTAATGTCAAGTGGGCTAGCGATGCCACAAAACGTAACCTCTAATATGACGCATGACGCGGGCGAACGGCAAGCTCTCCGGCCCAAGTAGCAATTACACAGCCGCGCAGTCTGCCTCGTTCTGCTTGCGGAACTGACGACCCAACCGATGAATGGGTTCGTTGTCGCTTTTTTCGCGCGTTCGCTTCTCCGCACGCTCGTTGCGTGCTAATACGGCTGGTTCCAAATTTGTGTCCGGTGCGTCTTGCCGGATTACTCGCCGGGACGGACGTGGGCTTTTCATCTTCTTGTTGCTACCGCGGTCACGAGCTTCACGACTGAGAAGGTGACAACCCGCAGTGACCATACGTCCCCGAGGGAACTCCGCAAGACGTGGCCGTGTTCCAGTTATGCAATGATTTATTGTGCTCCGTGCATCCGTCAGGCGGCTACAGGTATGGGCTGTGTGACTGTTTCCTGGAGACACACCTGGAACTCAGCACACGGGATGTCATCAACCCGCGCGTACCGACGCCGCGAGACACGCTGGGGTATTAATTTTCTTCGCCAGGCGCACAAGCAGGGCGAGAATGAAATATGGCCCCGAGAGTCCCTGTAATCATTCCGCTCCAGTGTGTCCGTCACCATAACGATCGCCAGAACGGGCCGTGGTAATGGCGCAAACGGATTATAAATAAACTACTCTCGATCTTATCGAGCTGGGGATCCCATTGATCGGTTGTCGCTCATATACGATCGCTGCAGTTGTTGCACCGTTACGGCAGTTAATCATAGATCCGAACCGCTTTCGGTGCCGCCCGGGAAGATGGGGAGGTTCGATGAACCGCACCGGGGCCCCGAGTGATAAGTGGAATTAATTAGCTCGAAGGAACTGCAGCGAACTCCCGTTACGGCGGCAAACTCCCGCAGGAGCGTCCGCCGAGTCCGCAGGGCGAGCTGACGTAATGTGTGCGCACCGTTTATGGGCATTTGCGGCCTGGTGCCTGTCGACATTGTTGTGCCCGCCCGGTTTGCCAGACAGGTTTCGAGCTGCTGCTGCTGCTGCTGGAAACGAGTGCCGGTAAGTGTCCGGGCGTCGCGTGCACTGCGAACGACATGCGATCGAAGTCGTTAGCCGACTGGGTCAAAGGTATCCCAGGTGATGATCGGAGGCCGCATTCTTACGCTACCTCGCAGCGTTGGCCTCGAACTTGACGAGGCTTCGGGCGCACATGTGATTCGATTCGTTGCTTTATGACATGTTCGGCCCTGTTCGCAACAACGACCATCCCTAAACGAGCCCCTCCGCCTGCAGGCGAAAGCGTGTTGATAGTACTGCCGAGCACAATTTCTCTACTTCCCCATGGCATGGCCGGAGCACACCACACGAAAACCGATTAAGCGCATCACACACACACAGACACAAGAAGAAAACAACTAGACCTATAAAATTGAAACCCATTTCGTGTTCGCTAACGGGGCAGCTAGGCACCGAAAGGTGCTTAAATTAGATCCATCTTCTGCGTTGGCTCCGGGGCCCTCTGCCGACTGGCAGCTACCACTCAGCTAGGCACCGAAAGGTGCTTAAATTAGATCCATCTTCTGCGTTGGCTCCGGGGCCCTCTGCCGACTGGCAGCTACCACCAGTTACCACCGGGGCTGGCTCGATTGGAGCATGTGCCTTTCTGTTACACACAACAAAAAAGAATAAAACGCTTCTTCCCCCGTAGCCGTGCGGGACAAAGTGCAGCGGAAACGTGCGCACCGTCAGGGTGGTCAGTGACCGGCGGCGGCGCGGCGAATCCGGGCGAAACCGGGCGAAAAATGGATCCACACGCGCGGATCGTGCGCAACGGAGCGCACGGAGATGAATGTGTACTAATAAAAACGTCACCCTCCCCCCACCCCACCCCACCGCTCGTAATTCGATCAGTTCGATCTCGCATCGGAACCCTCAACGGATGCACTTTGCGCCGACCGACTTCTGGTCAAAACGCGCCGGCGGACGGCGAACGGCGATGATGAAGCGCATAATACGATAATTGGGGACCCGCTCGCGGCGCGGGTGGTGCCCACGGGAGGGTGGAAGAGTGAAAAACCGTAATTGAAATGAATCTTACCGAGGCCGATCTGTGCCCGTTCTTCGCACGATCGATTACGTGGCCCTTTCGGTCGCAAAGGCTGAAGAGGCCGCTTCCGCTACGGGGTAAATTATGGAATTAAATTCGGACGCGTGTTCGTACGCGAAACCGGAAGCCGCCGTTGGATGTGGCGCCTATGGAGCTGGTGCTCTATGAAACGATCGCGAGAATGGGTGGAGAAGATTTAGCTACGTTAAATTTTTAGCAACCTCAATTTTTTGTTGGTGTATACAGCAACGATCTAAAATGCTGCTCGTGCCTAATGAAGGTGGCGGTAATAGAGTAGTTCCTCGTATCTCTGCACGATCACCTGCTAACCACCAGGGTGCGGGAGCCAGACTAACGGTAACGAATTCCCTCTGCCTGGTTGAGAAATTCATCCGAAGGGAGAAAGGCATTGTTGCACTGGTCGCCCTTAATGCTATCAGCCCGTTCGCATCTTGCGGCAGAGTTTAGCACAATCTTGGCAGGTGGACGTCGCTCCTATAACCGTCCGTGACCTCCCGGGAGCTGCCAGAAATGGGCTAGAACAATAAGTAATCATATTATGGGACGATGATTTGTTACATCGCGATAGTGCGAGGTGTGTTCTCGCTAACGAGCATAGGTTCGAGGGGTTTCATTCATGCAGCCGGAACCGTTGCGTGTGTGTGAGGTTCATAATGAGGGTGATAGCATCTTCCTCACATGGCTCAAAACGTGCGTTCTACGAAATCCATCCCAAATCAGCGGGATTTTTTACTGCCAATCGCTTCTTTCGACCTCGTCTGCTGCTTCTATCAAGTCGTCCTTTCAGCCGAGTTCGTTGACATTTGTTTAAGAGCTAATATCGAAGTAATCGTGGATTGGATCGTGGCCGCAAGTACCTCCAACCGGGCACACTGCTATCGCGTGCTGCCCTTTCCGTTACCGGGCACACGAATCAGGTCGAACCGGCGAAACATGAGCGTGACATTTTTCTTAAGCTCGCATTTTATGCCACATGATCCGGATTTACCGTTCGGCGGGATTGGCGGGGCCGTATGTACATAGCCCGGATTCAGAGTTCTGCCCTCCTCGAACGGTGTGGTGTTGGCGCTGTTGACTCAATTAGAGCAAAGTGGAGCAACAACGCACACAGATGGTGGATTGGCCCCTGGATAGCCCTAAATACCGATCGCTCGCGTACACTTGGTCTCGCGCACTTATCGGTGCGCCGGGTTCGAACCGACGACGGTAATTCGTTGTGACAAAGTAGGCAGCGAAACAATTAACAATAACCAAATCAAGGCAGGGTAGCAGGCGGCGTCGAGCGTTGCGCTGGAAACGAATGTCGCGAAAATCGAAAAGAACGTGGACGTGGAACTTCTCGGCTAGTCCCCGGGTGTTGCTGCTCGAGTGCACGCGCTCGAAAGCGAAAGCACTGTGCGCATTCGGACATTGTTTTCCCTCTCAGTCCGCGGTGTTGTGCGTGCCGTTACGGAGCGGGCATTAATTATAGCCAGTCGCTGCGATGGCCTGCCCGCGCGAGAGTGTGACTTATTTGCGGGCGTAGGCTGCTACAAACGTTGGACACGGTACACGCCGGACATCACAACCCACGGATCACGCGTTACGAGGTGGGAATCGGGACAGGAAATCCAGATTCCACTAGATACGTTCTCCTGCCACGGTTGCACACGACAGTCGAAGCGATTTTGGCGAGATATCTCGTTGACACGCCGATAAGTGCGCGCAAGTAAGTTATTGCCAGGTGTTGAGTAATTTTTGGAACACAAATCGAACACCGCCGCTCCAGATCTAGAATCTCGAAAGAGTAGTATGCTCTCCCCAGATCGTCGTTTCCATCGTTACAGATGGCCACAAAAATAGCGCCCGAAAAGGCTCACGGGAGCGAGACACGTGAGAAGATTGAGATTGTGCACGTTCCACCCGAATTAATTTGCGCTTCCCGAGCGTTCCGTACGTGGCTGCGAGCGATGAAAAGACGAAAGACGACACTCCTTTACGGTGCACCTTTTCCATCAAAAGGAGAACAAGTTGGGAGGAGAGAAAAAAAGCACACACTCACACACTTCAGAATGTCTTGCATAACACGGCAACCGTTTCGCAACCGTTACTCGTACCGGTAAGCATAATCGTTTCAACTTTCCACGTACAAGAACAACTTACCACGACTGGTGCGCTTTCGTTCGTTCGGGGCGAAATTTTCGGGATGCTTCGGGAATGCTTGCCAAAATGCCATGCGATCACATAATTACGCTTCGCCCGGTGTTCTGGGTGTGAGCGCGCGTCATGGAAACAATGTTGTAACATTGATTCCTGCAAAATATTTGGAGTTTTGGAGCTAGGACTGCTAGAATGAGCGAGATTCCAAGAAGGGCTTGAAATGGACCAAAATATCCACCCGGAACCGGATGTGCATCAACGCTCGCAGCCCAAGATGTTTCATCCCAGCATGGCCACCGCAATCGCTGAACTGTGCCTAATGCATCCCCGAGCGCAGTGAGCCGTTTTAGTTTAATGATATTGTCACCTCCGTGGTCCACCTTCGTGGCGGTGTTTGGCGTACGTTGGGTACGACGCGAACCGGCAGCAGCACCGTCCGGTCGTGCTCCGCCAGAGCACACGCGCTCACGGGACGGAAAATTGCAGCGAAGCTGTCAACAATTATAGGGCAACTTCTCGAGCAGGGCCTCGCCTCCCGCCAGAACTCCCGCGGCCCATCGCCACGGCAACGATGGACTTCGCATCCACCTTCGCAAACACGCGTCCCAGAACGGGGCCGAGCGTGTGGCAGTTGTTATGTTACCGTTGTTGTCATTCGAGTGAAAGGAGATCGACGATAATTGCCAACTTGTTTGGTTACCTCGATATTTATCCCGCCATCCCGGCCCGTGCCGTCCCCTGTTCTGTGTGAGCTATTTTTTGCACTGGGTACCGTCCTGGGGCCAGATTCACTGCTCCACATTTCGTCCGGTTCGGTACAGAAAACCCCCCTGGGCACCCAGGAAAGGTTCCTGCAGGCATGCGCCCGATGCGTCATCGGCATCGACTGCACCGTATACCGTTAATGATGTGTCGCCCGGCCGATGATGAGGTGTGGTGCTCCAGAGAGGTGGTGTTTTGTGCGTTGTATATAGATATATTCTTTTCGCCGTTGCTGCAACGTCCCGAGAAGATGGTCCCAGGTGAATGGTCCCAGCTCGAGCGAAGCACGGACATCGAACGCACATCGAAGCGTAAGAACGGGCGAATGTCGTAATCATTGATTGGAGGGAAGTATCACGCGACACGCGAATGTGTTATTAGCGTGATTTGGGATCGTATCACGCTTTTGTGTATTCCCGCTGCTCACACGTCGTCACCACCGGGCGGGAAGGCCCCGTTCCTGCAGCGATTTTCGCGCCCGCAAACTCGTCTGCATGTTAAGCGGATTTTAAACGATCGTGTTGTGACTATAGGCGGCTTGCTTGGTTTTTTTTCGAACCTCTCGTGGCGCGAAGATCCTTTGATGACAGGCGGCTGGCCGTGGTTTGAATTCTCGGGAAAACGTTCGAGCGGCTAATTAAAGGTGTGCGCGCACAACGGCAGGATCCACCGTGCTCGTCCGCTATTAGACAGTGAAGTGCTGGCTGAAGTTGCGTAATCACCGGCACCCAAACCCCGAGCCGGGTGGTTTTGTCCATTGGCGTTTATGGCACTTCAACTAGCACTTCATATATTCGTCAGGTCTTAATTTTGGACGCCGTTTCAAGGTGCTTTTAATGGCGCCGTTCAGTACTTCTGACTGCGAACTTGAGACGAAATTGAAAATCGAGAAGCAAAAAAAAAAAAAGAAAACATCATTGCCACCCAGGAACTGGGTCTATATGCCGGGCTGTAAAGATGGCCAATTTGAGCAGAAGTACTGAATTAGGGCTTTACACTGCCGGTCGTTGTCGTCGTTTGCTTGGATCCAGCCACTCTCGACGCTAGTGGTGGTGGAGCATAAAAATAAATCAGGATATTACTTCTTCCCCTGCGCCGTAAAGACCTGGCCGAATGAGAAACACTGTGGCAAGTAATGAGAGCTTGAGGGGACAAACAAAAAGCACTGCTGCGAAATCCGCCTTAACGACGGGATTGTAATTGAAATAGTTTCCGAAACTCTTGCCCGACGCTCTCGGTCCGGGTGCTTCGCAATGTGGGCGTTCCGTGGGAGGGCCAGGGCCAGGTGCGCAATGCCGAACGAAGAGAACCACCGCCTCGAGATAGTTCAATCGCTGCCAGTGACACCTTCAAGTGAACTGTCCACTTGAACATGAGCCCGCAGGTAAAGTCTCGCCGTGCTGGAAGCGCTTCCGTCAGGTTCTTGCCGGACGTACGGGTGGATAGTTTTCGAGCGCCACTCGAACCGTTGTCCACACGGTGCCCGGTTAAGGCCGTTACTTCTCGCCTCCCCGAAAGAGACGGACTCCAGCTTTCCGGTACGGAGCGAAACGCCGTGAACTCGGCCCGAGAGTCAAGTGGAGTCTAAATTTCCGAGCCACCCCTGTTCCGGGTCACCTGCCAGCACGCTTTGGCCCGCTTGCTCAAAAACGGTGCACCTTGGGGGGAAGGTTTCTTTGAAATCGGAGAAGCCTCCTTCTCCGTCGTCCAGAAGTGCCCGGCTGTCTGTCCCGACTCTCAGCGACCATTATCGGCGACGGCAGCCGGGGTTGTGTTGATAATTTATTTCAATTACTCTTCATGGTTTTTCTCACCTTCCGTACGTGATCGGCGGATCGGCGCGATCCGTGACAGCCGTCTACTGTCGTCTCCCGGTATCGATGCTGCCGGCATCGCAATTGAATCATCCCGGGCCCCTTGTGTGCGCGGAGATGCGCTTTTTTGCCCGCTCCGTCGCATGTCCCGCACGGAACGGAGCAGAGACGTGCGGCAGCAACGCAATGATTGAGGAACACCATCCGTTCGCCGACTTCGGAGAGTCCTTTTGCCGTAATTGCTGCATGATATCGTTTATTTGCAGGCCGCTGACAGCGTCTCGGTAGCGTTGGGGCTTTTTTCGTCGTCGCTGCAGTATGCTTGTGTGTCCGTACCATTAAGTTATGAGCCACACGGTCTGCTTGGCACGTCTGCTGCCCTGGTCGGGATGTCGTCTCCCGGACCCGTACTCCGGATGTTTGTCTGAGCGAGGATGGTCCGGATGGCCGATATCTCGTTATGCTGATGTGCTTACCCGAGATTAGTAGTGCAAACCGGGGAAATGGAGCAGAAAATCTTACGGATGCAATCCCATCAGAACCGGTCGCGTCCTGGGAAATGGGGGTAGATGATGATAAGAGCACGATACGCCGCGAAAGAGCCCCAAGTCGGGAAGGAGTAATTGAAGTTCATCGGAGCGTGCGAAAGAGCGAAAGACGGGGGTTTTGTTTCGTCGATTAGAATCAGATGTTCCGTTTGGGGACTCGTTACGGGGGAAATTGAAGTCATTCCCGAGATTTAGAGCCACTTGCTGCTGGTGCAAGCGTTCGTTCGTTCCTGATATAAAAGAGAGTTATTATGATGTTGCCAAACAAGCTGCCTTCCAGCTGCTTCCGACCCATCCGCGAGACCGCTCCGTTCGGCTTCAACACACAATTATTGCACCTTTCAACGCATCTGTCTGAAGACACGTCAATCTGCGTTCCTTCGAGACTGCCTAATAACTCCAGAAGCTGCCATTCTATTGAACATCCCACCTCGCAGACACGGTGCTGGCCGCTTACCAGAAGCTTTTCCGCTCTCACCATCCGAACCCGGACGGGTTTGCTCTACTACAACTAACACCCGACTCTGTCTGTTTCATTCCAGATGCGCGAGATAATTATGTGCGAGGCCTCGGGAGCTTAATCGGCACAAACAATAACCACGGTATGGCGCATTCCGGTGTGTAATTTATCAAGACTCTGCTCCGTCCAATCAATCAATCAATCAAACAAGACGATCCGCTCGATAGGGATCGGGATCGCGAGAGTGTAAGTGTCTGTGTGTGTAAGGGTGATAAATCTGATGGTGCCTCCTTGTGTGTCGAAGTGCAAAAAGCAACAGACAACGATAAAATAAATAAAACACACAATACACACGCAAAAAAGGCCAGGTATGCGGAGCGGTGTGAAATGGCCGTGGAGCACCTGACCTGAAACCATCGTCGACACTAGGACCGCCGAGGAATGTCGACTTCCCTCGGGATACCCTTCCGACATCCCGTGTGCGATAAGCACTGGTGAGAACCTGTTCGAGTAGTGTGTATGTGTGTGTGTGAGAGTGTGTTGGTGAAAAAAATGACTTCAAAGTGACCCGTAGAACCTCTGTAGAATACGCACGTGTGTGCCTAGCGTGGCCTAGAGGACTTTCTGTAAGAAATAGCTGACTGAGTCCAGCGGTGTCCAACAGTGTTATCGCTCCTCATCAAACGCAAAAACGAAACAAAACGGTAGCAAAATGTACTGCCTGTGCCGATCGTCGAAAACCATCACCGTGCGGGTTGTGCTGCTGGACGAGACGGACTTTCTTCACGAGCTGCAGGTACGTTGCGGGTGCTTTTGCTCTCATTAATGTCTTGACCCGGGCCGGAAGTGGCCGGATAATTCCTTCCCGTGCGCGGACGCGAGCCGCATGTTAAAACACCCCGAACCGCCCTAAGACGAATGGGAAATTGAATGGAAATTGAGCTCGTTAACAATCGGCACCTGTGCGCTCGGACTCGCCACGGTCAGCCGGTGGGCAAAAGTCATCGCGCCCCGTGCCATCGACCCGGCTGGCAGCCCGAAGCTGGTTTACCATTTTAGCTACCTCCGCGCCGGGCATCGTAATCGGAGCTGCGCCATCTTCGGCCCGCTGTGGCACCTGCGGGAGTGGGATGAAATTTATTCGAATTGAAAATCAAATTTATTCAATTCCATACAATAGTTATATTATCGCCTCATTGTTCTAGCCTCAAGACGGCGGCCGGTGGCTTCTTGGCCGCGTCTGCTCCTGCCATCGTGCCCGGAGGGGTACGATCGTAATTTTCGTGTCCGCTCCTGGACGGTGGAATGTGTCTTTCGCATTATGGGGCTTCTCGGTCGGAATTCCTTCGAGAGCTACGAAATGAATAATCCCGACGCCAGCGGGCTGACCGCGCACAGAGGCGTCCCGAGGCGACCCGAGGGGGTGTTGAATCCTGAATTCAATTGTGGTACGCTATTCCGGTGGCTCGATCGAACGGTGCGATAAACGGTTTGCGACACACGGAATATGAGAAGAATATTCTCTGCCCGGTTGCCCGCGGCGCTTTTCAAACTGTTTGGAGTAGTGTTGGAATGGCCGAAGGAACGGAAAAACTTACCCAAAATGTTCTCCAGATCGCACTTTAAGTCAGGCGTGAAGGTTGTTCACGTTTACGATGCTCATCATGCTCACCGGGCAGCTCCGAAAACTCATTACTTCGTTTCGATTGTACGTTGTTATTATTTTCTTAATCACCTTCCCATGCCGCGACCCGGGCAGCACCAAACGGCCAATTAAAACCCGATCGCGTTTCTTCCCGCCCGAGCAAAAGTCCTTCACCGTGTACCGAGTGCGTCCGCTGCGTCGATAAGCCACTGGCGGAAAAGCGATTGCAATTTACAATTGTAAAATAAAACAGTTCTCCTCGGGTGGTTGCCTGCCGGGGGTGGGTGTGTGTGTTCCTGCGCTTCGGTTGTCGATTTCGATCGTAAGCGATTGGAAGAAGGAGCTTATCGACGGCAGCCATTGCAGCGCGCAAGGGCTGACCGTGTGCCTGGAAATGTCGCGCACGGAGGATGAGTAGGAGAGTGAAAATTATGTGTCTTAAATTCTGACTCGGAATGGACTCGTTAACAAGCTCTCGTCCGCGCGAGCGAGTCTGCGAGACACTTAAAGGACCGGTGTAGCTTACAGGACTTTGTCTACTTTATTGTTGTGCTGCTGGAGGCACTCGGCGAACGACGGTGGAAGCGCGAAAATTGCACTTGTGATTGTAAAATACTTCGATGGGACTTGTTTTTTCTTTCGAAATGGATCGTTTCAGTTCGGACACGGTAACGAGAATCAGGGCTAATCGCAACTCGTATCGGTTGCGATGGGTTAGTTAACTCCGATGGGCAAAATCGTTCGTTACCTAGTTTAAAAGTTATAAACATTTAATGGGTACAAGGAATACTTCGCCCGGAATGAAGTTATGGCAGAAGTTATGCTCATGGAAAGGATATTAAACATAACCGCACCACACTACAAAGGCCTCCAGTTCCAGATAATAAACCACAACAGGCCGCCAACGCCTGGCGCTCACACCCATCGCCTGGATCCTTTGTCAAACAAACGGATGCGGATAATCGTTTCACACCTCCTGGATCCGGAGCGGAGCGGATACTATTTACTGATTCATTAGTCTCTACATCCGTAAACCATGGCAGCAGGCCATGTTGGAAATTTTTGGGCGAGTCTTGGCCGTCCTCGTCGTTGTCGAATACGCTCTTTTGATTGTTGCAGACAGAACAGTGCCAAGGTATGTCAAGGGTGTTACGGGAGGGCCGTGTGCCGTCGTTGTTCTTATTTATGTTTGGACCAGTACACCGACCCGGCCATCCGTCCACCGGCATCCTTCAGCAATTATAGACCTATTTCGTATTGCGACCCGCTCGGGCAAACTTTTCTCCCCGAGTCGTAGCCCTAATGCCCGCATCGGTAGTGAGGCTGTACGTCTTCAAGATGAATGGTCCCAGTAGGGTTTCCACGGGGAGGGGTGGATGACGCAGTGGAAGAGGCGACGCCGTTTGTTCTCGCCCATGCAAAACACCCAAAGTTTCCGATCCGGGGATGGGGATGAATTATTGAGACCCTTTTGCTACTTCAATAACTCACCAGTTTTATGGAGTTTCGAGCGAATGACTACTATCACCCGGTTGGGAAAGCGCTTGGATCGATTCGGAGGCTTCATCGAACGGAAGCGACGCTGTGCGGTGGCAGGTTGTATCAGCGATGAAAGCAGATTAAGATTCAAGAAGTCGAGTGTGTGTGGTTGTGTGTGATCCCAGAGCACGAAGATGTTATATTTTGACTTAAACTTACTAATACAATTTTCATTAATCTCGCCAGGAGCTTGTACGCAAACTACAATCCATAAAGTAGTGGCTCGCTTAATCGCTTAATCGGATCGGCGAGTCTGTGTGCTGTGCATAAGTAGCGCACGGAATGAAAATGCACAACCAGTGTGACCCGGAAGGAACGGTTCTCACTATCCCCATACCATCCCCGGGTGAAGTAACGACTGCCGAGCTTAGTGCCGCTCCAGTTTATTCTTGCCAGTACCAGCGGCTGTTAATTAACTGCTGGATTATGGGTTTGGCATCTTATTTACCGCTGATGGGAAAAAATGTACTCCGCACCGGTCGACCGAAAAGCCAACAAGCAAGGAACTGAAAGCATGCATTACGCGTTGAGATGTTCGGGGAAGCTTATGCCATCGGGAGAGTAAGCATGTTCCGCCCGTAAGACAATGCACGGTCTTACCAACAATAGTATCGCAAATGGGTCAAATGACCGTGAGAGTGTGAATGGGGAACATCTAGGGATAGGCATGGCTTTTTAGTAGCGCGTTTTATGTAGGTGAAGGCTACGGACTAGAAAATTGAAAACAGTAATCATAGCGAGGTGTTCATGGTGTTTTTGTGTAATAAGAAAGGTGCGTACATTTTTGTTGGTGTGGTATTTCACACGTTTTATGGTGCCTTTTAGGAACAATTGGTATCTTCATCTTTTAGGAATCCATTTGGGATATCATTGCTACTTTTTAGATGATAGATTTCCCCTTATTTGGAATGGTCTAACCGAGATTGTAATGTTTGTTGCGGTGTACATTAGTTATTTAATGCAGTTTTATAACAACGATTTGGAGTATCGAAGAGTTGAAGTCGGTTGCCTTTGGATGGATTCGATGCAGCTACAGCACAAATGCATTCTACACATCTGTACTCCAGAACATAGCAGCAATAAAATAGCAGCAAATAGCTTACCTTGACATTTGTATAGTAGTTCCCAGAAGTATAACAGCATAGCATTATCTGCACACCTAATGCCTGAGTTACTGGACCCAAACTGACAAACTTCCGGATATGATCCCAAACCTGCGCCTATATTAAGCAATGAACTTACGCGTGGCAATATCGAAACATTGGAACAGTGAAACTTGTGGCAAAAAGCTGCATGAGAACAGAATGATCTTTGAATGGTTTTCCTCTGACGCAAACTCCATACCCGTCGGAGCGCTTTGGAAACAAATACTTCAGCCACGGCCCTCTCTGCTTCACGTAGATATGCCGTAAGTAGACATGGAATCTGCACCAGCTGTAGTTAACCATCTCGCGATCGCACGCCGATGTGCGCGAGTGAAAAGTGATACAATTGCAGTTCGCAAGAAAGCAAACCGGTATATTGTTTTCGCTCGAGCTCCTAAAGAGGAGACCCAAATCACACACACACACACTTTCCACGAGATAATTAACTAACGCTGCGTCTGAGGGGCTGGCAGCGCTATGGGCATGCTCTAAAAGTGAGAGGACTCATAAGCGCGCGTACCAATATGGGGAGCTGCATTCCGCACGGCTGCACCGCGCATTCTGCCTCGCCGCCGCGGTTCGATGGTTCTGCAATCGTACCCGGTAGGCGGTAAGGAGTCGTAATCGCTTTTGGGGTGAAACCAGCGAACCGACCGACGCATCCTCCACGTGTTTCGCACCCGAGCTCCGATCCAATTAGCCTGATCGCGATCTCGCACGGTCGGGCGGCACGCCTGATATGCATTTAATTTTTCATCACATTTGATTTTCTCTCCCCCCAGGGTGGGCTGCAAATAAGGGCCTTAACTATGCGGATGTGGCTCACTTTTCACTTTTGATTCTCCCTTTCCCTGAGCGTTAAATGAGCCGTACCGGAGAAGCGAGAGGTACTTCTGGCACAAATGAAAGCATCAAAGGCTCAGCACGCACCCGAATTCTCCAAACGTTAATTATGCACACGTGCACCGATCGCCGATCATCGAAATCACTTCACGGCACCCAATCGGAAATTATCGCCCGTCTGACGAGCGCCCCCGACCAGGCGCTCGAGAGGTTCGGCTTTCGATTTGGGCAGCTTAAAGTTCCCATTGTGCGCGAACCACTCGCACGTAGATAAATAGTTCGATTTTCATTAATTGCATCCAAACTGCATTTCATTCATCGTTCCATCGAGCCGGAGTAGAGAAAGGGAAACTGCAGGGAGGTAAACATAATGTTAAAAAAATCATTACCTCGTTTATAATGCAAATTTCATTTTTGATCTGCTCGACCGGGAAAGGAGGCACAGAGCGCACCGGGATGCACTAAATTGCATTCGCCAACGCCCTGCAGAGGGACGCAGAGGAGCGTGGGATGGTCGGGGGTCGGGGTTGTGGTTGTGGTCGAGATGTGGTCCATTATTGGGCGTTGGACGCTGTGGTTGATTTTATTTGATGAGCTGTGTGTGTGTGTGTGTGTGTGTGGGGGGGGGGGGAAATTGCATTCGCCAACGCCCTGCAGAGGGACGCAGAGGAGCGTGGGATGGTCGGGGGTCGGGGTTGTGGTTGTGGTCGAGATGTGGTCCATTATTGGGCGTTGGACGCTGTGGTTGATTTTATTTGATGAGCTGACCGGCGTCTCGCTTTGGCGGCGGCGGCGTATGATTAGTTATTTAATGCAGTTTTATAACAACGATTTGGAGTATCGAAGAGTTGAAGTCGGTTGCCTTTGGATGGATTCGATGCAGCTACAGCACAAATGCATGCTACACATCTGTACTCCAGAACATAGCAGCAATATAATAGCATCAAATAGCTTACCCTAACATTTGCATAGTAGTTCCCAGAAGTATAACAGCATAGCATTATCTGCACACCTAATGCCTGAGTTACTGGACCCAAACTGACAAACTTCCGGATATGATCCCAAACCTGCGCCTATATTAAGCAATGAACTTACGCGTGGCAATATCGAAACATTGGAACAGTGAAACTTGTGGCAAAAAGCTGCATGAGAACAGAATGATCTTTGAATGGTTTTCCTCTGACGCAAACTCCATACCCGTCGGAGCGCTTTGGAAACAAATACTTCAGCCACGGCCCTCTCTGCTTCACGTAGATATGCCGTAAGTAGACATGGAATCTGCACCAGCTGTAGTTAACCATCTCGCGATCGCACGCCGATGTGCGCGAGTGAAAAGTGATACAATTGCAGTTCGCAAGAAAGCAAACCGGTATATTGTTTTCGCTCGAGCTCCTAAAGAGGAGACCCAAATCACACACACACACACTTTCCACGAGATAATTAACTAACGCTGCGTCTGAGGGGCTGGCAGCGCTATGGGCATGCTCTAAAAGTGAGAGGACTCATAAGCGCGCGTACCAATATGGGGAGCTGCATTCCGCACGGCTGCACCGCGCATTCTGCCTCGCCGCCGCGGTTCGATGGTTCTGCAATCGTACCCGGTAGGCGGTAAGGAGTCGTAATCGCTTTTGGGGTGAAACCAGCGAACCGACCGACGCATCCTCCACGTGTTTCGCACCCGAGCTCCGATCCAATTAGCCCGATCGCGATCTCGCACGGTCGGGCGGCACGCCTGATATGCATTTAATTTTTCATCACATTTGATTTTCTCTCCCCTCAGGGTGGGCTGCAAATAAGGGCCTTAACTATGCGGATGTGGCTCACTTTTCACTTTTGATTCTCCCTTTCCCTGAGCGTTAAATGAGCCGTACCGGAGAAGCGAGAGGTACTTCTGGCCCAAACGCACAAATGAAAGCATCAAAGGCTCAGCACGCACCCGAATTCTCCAAACGTTAATTATGCACACGTGCACCGATCGCCGATCGTCGAAATCACTTCACGGCACCCAATCGGAAATTATCGCCCGTCTGACGAGCGCCCCCGACCAGGCGCTCGAGAGGTTCGGCTTTCGATTTGGGCAGCTTAAAGTTCCCATTGTGCGCGAACCACTCGCACGTAGATAAATAGTTCGATTTTCATTAATTGCATCCAAACTGCATTTCATTCATCGTTCCATCGAGCCGGAGTAGAGAAAGGGAAACTGCAGGGAGGTAAACATAATGTTAAAAAAATCATTACCTCGTTTATAATGCAAATTTCATTTTTGATCTGCTCGACCGGGAAAGGAGGCACAGAGCGCACCGGAATGCACTAAATTGCATTCGCCAACGCCCTGCAGAGGGACGCAGAGGAGCGTGGGATGGTCGGGGGTCGGGGTTGTGGTTGTGGTCGAGATGTGGTCCATTATTGGGCGTTGGACGCTGTGGTTGATTTTATTTGATGAGCTGACCGGCGTCTCGCTTTGGCGGCGGCGGCGGGGGGGGGGGAAATAATTAAATCATATTTGTTCTGGATAGCTGGGTGGAATATGTTTGGGAGCCATTTTCACGGTTCACCTAGAAGAGCATTAACTCGTGGAATGTTATCGTTTTAAAGGCATTTTTTGTAACTTTGGAATTTAAAGCGGAACATAATTAATCTGTTAAATTGCGGAAAAACTGCTTCTACCTAGAGGAAGTCGCTGAACGTTTATATTGATTAGCATTTTAGCATTTTCGATTATACACAATGAGAATGGATCTTTGGAATTGTTATCATCGGAAAGGTATTCAACCCAGAAGCTAAAAATTGCGACAAAAATCGAAAACGATTAGCTCAAGTCCAAATTGGTACACTGATGTGTTTATAATCCATCCTGATGAACATGTTTTGGCCATTTAGCCATTTTAAAGTCGTATATTAGTGTTCGAGTTAAGGGGCTACACTTTACTCCTCATTTGTCTTTAACAAAAAAAAATCACCCTCAAATGGATCTTTAGTGTCATTGGCCACTGGACCCGGTGCCGGCGTGATCAAATCAAAGCAAGGCTCGACGCAGGCCGGCCAAACCGCGATCCGGGCCCCGGGAATTTGAATATGTGGCTCACTTTTCACTTTTGATTCTCCCTTTCCCTGAGCGTTAAATGAGCCGTACCGGAGAAGCGAGAGGTACTTCTGGCCCAAACGCACAAATGAAAGCATCAAAGGCTCAGCACGCACCCGAATTCTCCAAACGTTAATTATGCACACGTGCACCGATCGCCGATCGTCGAAATCACTTCACGGCACCCAATCGGAAATTATCGCCCGTCTGACGAGGGCCCCCGATCAGGCGCTCGAGAGGTTCGGCTTTCGATTTGGGCAGCTTAAAGTTCCCATTGTGCGCGAACCACTCGCACGTAGATAAATATCCCGGTGCCGGCGTGATCAAATCAAAGCAAGGCTCGACGCAGGCCGGCCAAACCGCGATCCGGGCCCCGGGAATTTGAATATTTTATCGTGCCCTCCATCGACCTTCACTCATCAATCAACGCCGTGAGCCTCGGGGCCGCGGCTAGCGACCGGGTCCAGCGCGCGAACTCGCTCTGTTCTAAAACAGCATCTTGTGAATCTGAATAAGTCATTCGAGAGCGGCCGTGCGTATGCGGTCGAGCGGATCTGTATTTTTTTTTGTATTGTGCCTCGCTCTTAACTCTTTCCGAGCCCGGGCTCTTCTCGTTTCAACGAGCATCACTGTCGAAGGTGGAGGTCGAGAAGCATCAACCGATTTCGCCCGAATCGGCGAATGCTTCACATTCACCCGGCGGGAGGAGAAGGCGTTTGTTTGAGCTGAAATCGAACTTGCGGGGCCCAGAGTGCCCGGGTTCGAAAGGTAATCGATTCTTCTTTTTTCGGAACACAGTCGGGGCCGGGGCGAGCGAAAAAAACCAAAACTCGATGCCACGGGCGATAGTGTCGACGATAGTGCGCATAGTCCAGAGAACAAAGATCGATGACCAGTAGTAGGGGGCGAATGGAGTTTGCGAAAAAAACGCCGCTCAAAAATGGGAGTATAAAGTTAAATAAAGCTTCCACTTCTTCGACCTCGATTGTTGCCCTGGCTGGCGGCTTCGCCGGTAAGAGATAAAATATTCACTCGCGCGAACGGAGATGAATGGTTTCGGGATGGAGTTGGCGGGCAGAGCTGAGGCACGGCTAGATTGCGTTCTTCGACAAGGTAAGCATGAGCTTGATGGACTCGATCAGGAGATGTAGCACAGCGTCCGTCAAGGTTCCGCTTCGAGTGTGCGGGAAATCCCCGAATTGTACTTTTTATCAGTTCACTCAAGGCCTTCCTATCTACGGGTCTCCAAACAAATAGGTTACCATTAAACGCGAATGCTTCAAGCAATTGTACGCGAAATAGAGGCAACAACGACCAACAAAAAACTATTTATCCATCATCTCACCAACCGAAACGTCAGCGTCAGCGCGTCTCGAGTCAATCTGCTTCTTTTTGCCGCATTCTATATGTCAAGCGCACTTTGGGTTTCTTTCAGGGGCGAAAAGTGTGAGCCTTTGTTTTGCCTCTAGCCCACATTAAATCCAACCCATTTTGGAGAGTGGCTTATTTGCGTGCGTACGGAGATAAACGGCGGAGTCGCGACTCCGCGCACCTGTGGTCAGGGTTGCGTCTGTTTTCCTTTCTGTGACTTGCACTTTTCTTTGCGGAGTGTGCGTGTATGTGTGTATTTTTTACTATTGATTTATTACAGCACACCTTTACCTTCACGATAGGTTTTGGTGCGTGTGTTTTTCTTTCTCTGTTTGCTTTTTATTGAATTCACTAGCTTCCTCTTGGGTCTTGCCGGAGTTCGTGACGAGTGTGTGATGTGGTGCACCGCTCGCGCGTTGGTCCTTGGGAAGCTGGCCAAAAAATGGGGTCTCCACCCCAGCGTCCCCGAGGTCAACGCTGGGACGAATGTTTTCCGGTCGAGTCGGAATGTCCACTCCGGCTCCAGCTGTTGTTGCCCGCATGCCGAGAAGTTCTGCGGACACACGCCGTGTTCGCCGCGTATCGGAATGATGTTTTAGCCGTGTCTCAAAATGGGAGTATAAAGTTAAATAAAGCTTCCACTTCTTCGACCTCGATTGTTGCCCTGGCTGGCGGCTTCGCCGGTAAGAGATAAAATATTCACTCGCGCGAACGGAGATGAATGGTTTCGGGATGGAGTTGGCGGGCAGAGCTGAGGCACGGCTAGATTGCGTTCTTCGACAAGGTAAGCATGAGCTTGATGGACTCGATCAGGAGATGTAGCACAGCGTCCGTCAAGGTTCCGCTTCGAGTGTGCGGGAAATCCCCGAATTGTACTTTTTATCAGTTCACTCAAGGCCTTCCTATCTACGGGTCTCCAAACAAATAGGTTACCATTAAACGCGAATGCTTCAAGCAATTGTACGCGAAATAGAGGCAACAACGACCAACAAAAAACTATTTATCCATCATCTCACCAACCGAAACGTCAGCGTCAGCGCGTCTCGAGTCAATCTGCTTCTTTTTGCCGCATTCTATATGTCAAGCGCACTTTGGGTTTCTTTCAGGGGCGAAAAGTGTGAGCCTTTGTTTTGCCTCTAGCCCACATTAAATCCAACCCATTTTGGAGAGTGGCTTATTTGCGTGCGTACGGAGATAAACGGCGGAGTCGCGACTCCGCGCACCTGTGGTCAGGGTTGCGTCTGTTTTCCTTTCTGTGACTTGCACTTTTCTTTGCGGAGTGTGCGTGTATGTGTGTATTTTTTACTATTGATGTATTACAGCACACCTTTACCTTCACGATAGGTTTTGGTGCGTGTGTTTTTCTTTCTCTGTTTGCTTTTTATTGAATTCACTAGCTTCCTCTTGACGCGTACGAAAGTAAGCTTACGTCTACGCGCTGTCAATCACATCTGATGGGATTGAGTTTCGCTTTCTTGTGGAAGATCTTGTATGATCAATCGAACGGATATTTGGAGCTTTCGAAGTACACAACATCAAGGTCGTTATTCGAATGTTACGGTCTTAAGATTCTTGTTGGCCTGGGACATATGTTATTTCACTAGTATTAAAGCAAATTTATTAAGCAACAGGTTCCTCAACAAATCATTCGTCCATCCATCTCCAAGTGCTTAGAGCGTTCAATTTATGCAAACATAATTATGCGAACGAAAATTAAATTAAATGTTGCCGTCGCAGCCCTCTTTGGGCATCATGTTGGATGGTGTAGGCACCATGCAACCAGCAAGAATATATTTAAAAACGCTCACCAAACGCTGCACACACCAACGAAAACAGCGAATCGCCACACTCCACACCGTGGCAGGCTAATAAAATGGCAAAAGCGCAACAAAAGCTGCCTGCGCCTCCGCCGGGCCCGGCCAAACCCCAATCAAGCGCGCCCGGTGCAGGAAACGGCGCATAGGTCAAGCTCGTTATGTGTTGCACGCCGTCGCTGCATGTCGGCTGCAACTTTTATCGTTATTTTTATATTCCCGCTCCACGCCTGCGGACCGTGTGTCGCTGACTCACTGACCATGTCCTGTCAGCAGCATCTGCCGCCCGGGCATCCCTTCCCGGGCGAAAAGTTCAAAGTGATGCTGCCCACCGCCCGAGCGGGTCTTGCCGGAGTTCGTGACGAGTGTGTGATGTGGTGCACCGCTCGCGCGTTGGTCCTTGGGAAGCTGGCCAAAAAATGAGGTCTCCACCCCAGCGTCCCCGAGGTCAACGCTGGGACGAATGTTTTCCGGTCGAGTCGGAATGTCCACTCCGGCTCCAGCTGTTGTTGCCCGCATGCCGAGAAGTTCTGCGGACACACGCCGTGTTCGCCGCGTATCGGAATGATGTTTTAGCCGTGTCTCCACCGGACTGGGGCTGGCACCAGCAACACACTCTCTCGCGCTGGTGTGAAGCGTGTCCGAGGCGACGGTGAACTCTTGCCAATGGCCTGCTCGACCTGCCCGCAATGCCGATGCTGGGAAGATATTCCCATCGAGATTGCTATCTCAACCGTGGACGGGTGGGAGCGGAGACCACATCGGCGCCAGAAATCGGTGCAGCAAAACTATTCTCAGCAGAGAAGCAACATGAAACCAAGCACACACAGAGACAGACAGACATACACTTGCCCGAATACAATGCTAATTCATTGTTGGCATTGGGGGTTTTTCCGTATCTTCCTGTGCAGCCAGTGCAGCCCACCGAATGCGAGCAAAATAAAACCATCAACACTCTCGCATGCCAGTGCGGCATCGCATCGTACGTGCCTCATCTCGCTTCCATATGCATGGCTGATAAGGCTCGTCTTTTGCCCGTCCCGGGCCGGGTGAGTTCTTTTTATTTCATTAAATTTGTTTCCACCCCTGGCGGCGGCATCCGCCTGGGAAGGAACCGACCTGAAACAATAGAGCGGGTGGATAAGATAAAGCCTAATGATTATTTAATTTCTTCCTCTGTTTATTGACTCGAGGCTCCTTCGGGTGAAGAGACCTGCCCATGTGAGTAAGTTACGAAGCCGTTGCCCGGACGTCGTTCCTTTTTTTTCTCGCCTGGTTGGAATATTGAATATAAATAATTTATCACAAAACTCAGCCGTGCATGAAAAGTGCCGATGATGGAATATTTACGACTCGGTAAGCACCGTATCCAATTATTGCGGAGCGCACATCCTTGCTCCTTTCCCTCCGCCGCTGCAGGACCTCACCCTCGGTCGTATGCTAAACGGTGCCGGTTGCGGAGCATGTTTACATTTGGCTTGATCCTTGGTGTGCTGCTTTTCAGGAGAAACGGGATGCTGGGAAAACAATGATTGTATCCATCATGTGTCTTTGCTGAGTTGACTCAAGAAAAGTGGTGACGAGAGCACGACAGAGCAGGCGTTTAATTAAGTGAAGTACAGGAATTGAAAAAATAGTATTGAGTAAGCAAACTGTGTTACAGGTATGTTTGTTTCCTTACGAGATAATCAATATGTGATTAAGCCTTGTTTAGCTTGTTTACCTTGCATATCGTTTAATTGAAAAAGGTTTGCTTCAATGCTTCAAGATAGGTTAGTACGCATTTTCTCGTGCAGATTGCATACTTTTGGGCTCCGTCGGTGATCTTGCCCCCAGAAGTATGCAATCTGCATAATGTATTAATTTATAGAGCTCTAATTTACACCTTCTTAGCTTTGTTATCCTTATTTCCGTAGTTGAAGTGTTATTCTAATGTTAAAAGTTATTCCAAACTCTGTTAAAACTTGATCTCTTATAACATTGTACGAGCTGATCCATTTCACCAGCCTAGTGGCTGATCGCTTAGCTGAGCGTGTATCATCGCGATAAAATATGTCACAATTAAACAGCGAACCCATCCGGCGGCAAGTGTCCGGTGCGCACTCCATTGTGCCCAGACGACAGCCCATCCTACGGCGGAGGCAAACACAATCCACTCCGCGGGTGGTTAAAATAATAACACCCGGCAGTGGCATTCTTCGCTGGCTGGCGTGAATCAAACCCATGCACCGCGTGGTGCTACCGTGGGATCGTTTCCGCGCGCGCGCGCCTGGTCGATTCCGCCGGGGATGAGCGTAGGAAGCAAATGACTCTTACGTAGGAACAAAATGGGCAAAACACGCGGCCCAAGCTGTATTGTGTAGTGCGGCAGACGGTGATTCTACGCTGCTGGTTTTGTTTTGTTTCCTGCTGCTGCCGTATCGCTTACCGTACCGCTGGCTTGTGCACCCTCTCTTCATAAGCAATCATTAACAATTCAAAACAACTACATAAATTATATCGCAAAAATGACAAGCCGCCGGGGAGATAGTGGACCCACACATGCATGCGAATAAATCGCAACCTGGCCCATCGGGCTGTAGCGTAGTAATAGCGGAAGAGGTGCGCATAACTAGGACGGCTAGGCCAGTCGGAAGGAGTTTTTGTTCTGCTTTTTATTTCGGTTGTTGACATGCACTCACACACGGATACATACACACCATGTGGAGTTGTAAATCCCCATTTGTCAGTGCGCCAGAGGGATGCGACTCCATTAGCCTCGATTGTCTGGCATGAGGGGGGGGGGCATGTTGGTGCCGAAAAAACGGCAACACAAACTACATGCGGCAACCAGTTACATCGCACGTTCTCCCCTGGGACACCCACCCAGCCCGGGTGGAAAAACAGTGCCGAGTGTTAACGTCGGCAAACAGACACGGTACCCTCTCGACGGTGACAGTGTACACCGTGCGGATGCCATATTTAGATGATGATAGCAACAGCCACTTGCGCCCGAGCCTGAGCTTAAAAGCTGGCTCTTCCGGGACACACCAAGTCCGAGTGGAGCATAATGACATGAAAACATTTTCAAATTTTCGGAATCGCAACGAGCGGGAAATTAAAGATGGGCCGGAGGATTTTTTCGTTTCCGTCATGCTCTAGGGTTGGAGCGTTGCGACCACTCAGGAGTGCATCTACCTCACGTCAGGTAGGGTCCGGTTAAGTATGCATGAGCAACGTTGGTTCGCCGGACGGATTTAAAGGTTTTACGCGGGATGATTGTATGGCAGGTTGCAGTTCACATTACATATGAATGTGTTACACATATGCTTAAGTAGAAAATGTCACCTTTGTTGTGCAAACTCTTTGTCAACTTACAACGCTGAAATCAGTTTTCCAGAGATTCGTTTTAATGTACAGCAATTTGAGTGTCAAACTGTTTATAGAGTTTAAATAATCATAATAATGACTCAAAGATGATCCTAGCTGATCATCCTGAATTGCTTCATCATAAGTTGAAGATATAGTTTACAACCTCAATTCAACTTCCAAGAGACGTAAAACGAGTCGAGTCGAGATCTAAATAACTTCATTGTAGATCAGATCGTATCGTTTCCCGATCGAGTAAGTTATTACATTAGCATTCACCCCCGGAATAGGTGAAGGTTAATTCGGAAAACGCCGCAATTACAGATGATAAAGTAGAGTATAATCTGCCCTTGCTAAGGGGTTGCATTACACGCCGGCAACAAACTGCAGGACCTCCCGCCGACAACACTTAATCCGTGTCGGGCCCGATCACAACAGCATCGGCATAATATAATCCATCGCATTTATTCCACCCCCTCCCCCCCCCCGGTTGGCCGACGGTGCCTTCTGGGTTAACGAGGGAAAATAAATAGTACCGGCGGTGCGCGGCCAGAACAGAAACCAGCGCCGATCGTCCGCTCGCTCGCCCGCGGACGGTTCTGACCGTCGGCGTCTTGGCTGCGACGATGGTCGTAATAAAATGGTATAAACAGCGATAATAGCTGTCGATTATAAGCGATTTCGTATAACTTAATATCGGCAATTATCATTCGTAATTATGGTAGAACACACACACATGCGCGCGTCCCTCCCCCTCCCAGCCCAAAAACCGGATATACGGTGCCCGGTGCTAGGGCGTACCGGGCGTGCCGACGCTAGAACGCCGGAGTGAGCATTCGGAATGCAAAAATGCGCAATTTGCAGCGTGCGGGCTCTGCACGAGCTTGCGGGCTGCATATTAAACAGAAGACAAGAAGCGATTCTTCGCGCCCCGCGCGACACTGGTAATCACGGCCACACAATCATTGAATAAAGTTCGGTTAATGAGCTATAATTACCCGTTCCCTCGTGCGCAGCGCATTACACTCCCTCGACGGAGCGGGTTTTCACGCTGGAAGGGCACGCGATTTGATGAACTGCGGTTTTGTCGTAGAGGTAGTAGTGAAATTGGTGCGGAAAATCACATTATTATTGACGGAAAATTGGTGCCGCTCGGTGATGGGATAATCATCGCCGGGTGTGAAGGTGTTGCTCGAGTGTCGAAGTTCGCTGGAGACGAAGCGTTTAATTAAGTCTGGCACACACACTCGTCGAGGCGCCCATCCATTCCAACGTGCTCCGTTGCTAGGGACTACACGCTAGAACACCCTCGGTACCTCCTGCAGGCTCGCTTTTATGTCCACATTGCAAGCTCCTAAATGTCTGCATGGTACAGGCCACTAAACGATAACTCATTAGTTCAATCCCACTGACAGAGACGCTTTCTCCCGGTTGGGCTGCACGTATCGAGATTTTGGGATTGGAAGTGCACGCCCGGGCATGAGTCACACTCGTCCTATTTCCGGAGCACGCTCGCATACACTCGCTTCACATTTATACCCGCGCCAAATGTCGAAGGTCGCCGGGATCGTCGTCGTAAGTCGTTTGAAGTTAGTGCCTGGGAGATGACGCGCACGACTCCACCATGGTGCCGTTCTTCCATGGCCCTGACAGGGCTCGGACCTCGGACTGGCAGCGATTCTTCATCGCTGTTTTTGTTGCACCCAAAGTGGGCGCCCGGTCCCCGTGATGGCTTAATTATGGAATTGTACCGCACACCCCTTGCGCGCCGTGGTTTGCCGGATGTGGATTGGCACTGGGAGCAATCGTATTGCATCGCGTAATTTCATGCCCTTTTCATTTTTTGCCACCATTCCCACCGTCATGATGACTGCTGTTGCAACAGCACCAGCAGCAGCAACTGCAAAAAGTGAGCAAAAACACGAACGAACGAACTGACATGCCGCCATTCACAGGGTCCCGCCATTCATTGCCGCGTAAAAGGGCCGACAGTGGAGACATGCAAATGAAGAATTGCATCCCCATCGTACTGCGGCACCTTGAACCCGCGCAGAAGGCCTCTTCCGTGTTGCGCCCCAGCTCGGCATTTGTTTTCAAATCAATTGCACCGGTGGCCACCACCGTTCGTCGTTCGCGGCACTGCCCAGATTGCCCAGATTCCGGAAGGCATCCCGGCATCCGGCGTGAGACGGTTTTTCGCGCCTTTTAATTGCCGCCTGCCTGCCGGTAATGAGTGTGGGGCTGCTTTTGAACCCTCGCAGCGTTATGGTACGAATATGCCAAGCGCCAATTGAGGCCCGGACGCTGACGGAGTGCATTGTGTGCGCGCGCGATGGCATACAGGGGAGGACTTTATCGTTGTGTTTTGCTGCGTTTCGCCAGGAGCCCGCGCGCCCGGGAACGGCGCGAGAGGTGTGAATTTACAATTAAATTATGTGTTTTATGCACACTGTTTTCCTGCACGTAATTGAATGTTTCCTTATGCAAAAGGGGTGGTGTGTGTGTGTGTTTTTTTGTACGCAACTTTTATGACCTTTCTGCGCAGAAAAGCACGTCCCAACAGCGAGCGGCGAGTGAGCCGCAATTCGTGATTTAAAATGTTTTGTATAAGCAAAATCGTTATACAGAAGAGAGAGGAAAAAAACACACGCTCACACCAACGTCTCTTTGATCAAATCTTAAGTGCCACCCCATTGGAAACGCCTCATTTAGTGCGCGTTTAGGCTCAATAAACTGTCGGTTTTCTTAATCTTTCGCGCAGCGCTACTGAAAATGTGACGCTAATGACTAAGTTCGCGACTTGTTAATCGTCCACAGGCAGCCTTTTCAATCAGCCCGCGACTGGTAACATATTTGGGAGCGGATTTTGGGCTAGCGGGTCGTGCCGTGCGGCGGTCATTACAAAGTGTGCAAAGCACCGCGATTTTGATAGTAATGAAATGTGATCGTGTGTCCGTCGCACAACGGGCACGATGGAATGGGACGAAATTTGAAAAAAATACTTGAATTTTGCGTCGAATGATTATTTTTCCAATATATCACAAGACTAGACTAAGAAGTGTCTAAAATCTTGCAAAACTCACCAAGTTCTGAAAAAATGTGCAGACCTCTTTAGGATTTCTAGACCTCTTTAGGATCTCTTGGAATAGCTCGAAATTGAATATTAGTAACACCAAACATACTAGGCATGCTGTCTACTAGAGAGATACCGAATTAAGAAACATAGCAAAGTAAAATTATCCCGACATTATGTTCCCATTGTGCGGCCGGAGGTTAAGCGGGCACGTGGAGCACGTACGGCCGAAGTGGAGCTAGTGACAGACGCTTCTAGCGCGCGCGCGAGATCATTCCGTAAACCTGTCAGCCGGCGGAACGAGTTCGATCGCTCACATCACTTTATGACAGGCCTTTGCACATGGCATGATCGCCCGATGGCCTGGCCCAAATGCGTTGTTTCACCTTCACTTTCATCGGGCGCTGGTGCCAGCGACTTCAAACGTTCCAACTAAACCGGAGCCCCACGCAAAACCGCGCTCAGAAATGGTTCAAGGTTTGGCGTTTTTCCCCCTCTTCTTCTTTTTGCTGGAACGTTTGGAGGATCGCGTGCTCTCGTTCAGCTACGGTTCCTAGATCACCGCTCGGTGCGGTGTAAAATCGCGCAATTTATTATCGCACCGATCTCGCCCGAGCCGGGGCCGGATGACGGATATCTGACGGACTTTTCCGCGTCCAACGCGCGGCCCGGATCGGATTAGCTGCGGGGCACGAATTAGCGGCTGATCGAGCCGCCGAACACCTCGCAAACCGTCCCCGCGGTGTTCCGTGTGCAGATGTTGCAGAGAGTATCGCGATTAGACGAGATCATTATTAGACTCGTTTGTGTGGCAGAGTGAGCGACGCACTGCGGACGCAGAACAGAACGGGCGACGAGATTCCAATGGGCTCGCGGAGGTGCCTTTGCCCGTCCTGCCCTTATCTCAGCCGCCGTGATCTCGTGTGTCCAGTGCAAGGCGACTTGATTGATGCCTAGCATTTGTGAGAACAGTTGTTGAATTAATTATGACCGGTCGCGCAGACAGCACCGCGGGATCTTGCACAACGATCAGAATGTTATTTAGTTGTAGCCACGGTGAGGTGAGCCGCCGTTGAGCCGGCGAGATGAGATGCGCCCCGATAGCGCTCCCCTATCAAGGCTGCGAAAAGTGACGCGTTCGTATAATAAGCCGCACGCCTGCCGAAAGGACACGGGAACCACTTTCGCGTGAGCCAGCCGATTTTACGGCCCGATCGGGGTTTTATGGAGGAAATCGAAACGGGCTCATACACCAACTCTGTGCGGAAACACCTCACCCAAACCCGACCGCGAGAGTTAATTATGATTTTCTGGCGCGCAGTTTTATTGGCCAAACCAAATTTCGAACCATTTTCGGTAGCACATGCGAGCGCAAGATTGATAGTGTCGGGGCAGGTTTTTATGTTTTATGAACCGAAGCACTCAAACAAAAAAAAACGACCCAGACGTGAACCGTTTTGGTTAACCATTATGAGCTTTATTGCTGCTGTGTTGTGTGTGATTTGGCGAAAACGGCCAACTGGACATTATAAACCTGCGGCGCTGGTCAAGGACTCGCACTAACCTGCAGCTATTGAGATGAGAGCTGCTCGAGAGATACAAAAAAGTAATTCATCAAGCCGAGCGTTTTTATGGCGGAGTTTTATATCAAAAAAAGGCCAAAAGCCGTGGGAGTTTTGTTTTGACAATGTCCAGAAACCAATATTAAGTTATTGGTGCAGCAAGAGGGCTTGTTTCGGTGAAATTCGCACGGCAACAACGTGCAACAAAGACCGCAGGAGAAGATCATCCGTGTTCGGGTACGCCCGCCCGTTCGGGCGACCTGAAGTAAATTAGTCAACCACCCGGGCCGGGGAAGCCGTCATTAATTTAACACTCGGCCCGGTAAGCTTCGATGCCTGTAAAAGGCGTAAGTAAGTAAGAAATGAGTGTTCCTCCCACTTGAAACACATTAACCCTGCGCCGAGGCGGCGTCCGCGCCGTCGGGAAGATGGTCGCGCGATGTGTTCTGTCGGGCCGGGCCGCCGAAAGACAAATGTTGGACCATTCCTTTTTTGTTGCCATCCCATGTTATGTATGGGACTCCCGGCCACATACGCGACGCAACGAGAAGCTGCCGATAATTTGCTGCCGGTAACGAAATTAATTACACCATTAATCAGCTCCCATTTCGGGCCATTTCGCTGGGTGCCGCGGGTTTCGGCTGCTTCTTTGGGGCAGGATTCGAGCGAAGGGGTGCTCTCGTCTTATCGGATATGTTCGATCTGCTGTTAAGATTGGCAGTACAGTGGTTGCGACTCGGTGAAGTGTTCGAGCGGTGAAGAAAACCGGCCCGGAGCAGCAAACCCACATCGATTTCAACAGCACAAACAAGGCGGCCTGTCATTCGGTAGAGTTTGCGTGTTTTTTTTTTGTTTTTGGAACGATCGGCTCGCGGAACAAGCTTGTCAAAGTCGGCAACGTTCCGGGCAGCGATCGATACGCACCGGAATCAACACTGACAGCTGGTCATAAATACTCATTAGCATTTTTGGCGGCTCGAGCGTGCGTCACGGCGAGATTTGCCTATAATCTTCGCTCCGGTTCTCAAAGGCTCGCGAAGCGCAACAAAGTGATACAAAATCACTACGATTTTCAGTTACATTACCCAGCCCAGCGTACGAGCGAGATACACACGCACGCACACACACCGAGATTGAAGGTAAGATCCAACAACTGCCCATTGCCCGCCCCTCGGGCTTTGTTTACAATGTTTTATCAATCTGTCGAATGCGGGCATGTCCGCCGGGGCCGCGGCGGCACGATGCATAATTTATGGGCGAACCTTTTACGTCCAGCCCTGGTGCAGCGGTGGGTACTATCCCACGCCCGCCGGTGCGGTGCCCACTCCCTCCACTGCGTGCTGACCATTCCCGGGCTGCATTCCTAGGACGGGGAGATGCGCAAACCCGCTACGCAACTGCCCCCGGGGTCGCGAAGCGCAATGCCAATGCGCGCTTTTGTCGGGGATGAGCGAAAAATCCACATTGCGCTGGGCCGTGTGGGGTTGCACGGGCCAGCGCATTATGTGTGCCCTGTGTGCGCCGATCGATAAGATCTGGCTAAAGGGTGCCTCTCGATGTGACTCTCGGGGCCGGCGGGCAAGGCACAACGCACAAGCGCAAGTCGTTCTTATCGCGGGCGGCAGATAGTGGAACATGGACAAGTTTATTAGCGTTCGCTTTTTTGTTCTATTTTCGTACCGTGCGTGCAGAATGCAGGTGGGAAGAATGGACCGACTGCCGAATGTATACGAGCTGGTCTAAGATTGGGCCGATGGTGCGTTTTCGTTCCGAATGCTTTATAGTTACCGAAAGGCAGCGTAGCAGCGTCGGTCAGTCTAGGGGAGCTTGGAAAGTCACTTGACCTCGGCAAGAAATCACATAATCTTTAGTTCTCAGGACTGCGCGGTTTCCTGGATAAGATAAGATGCTAGGAAAGAGATTAAAATGTTGTTTTTTTTTCAGGATACTCTTTACGAAATGGGAAGATTTTTTGGAAATTGCTTTGTAAAACCTTCAAAACAATATCACAACATTTCGTATCGATTTCATTGTATTAAGGATTTTCTCTAGTGATGTATCATGTCAGTCGGATCGATGCATTGAGTCAGTCTTTAAAACTTAAATTTCTCATATTTTAAAGTCAATATGTGTTTGCGTTTTGAAATTATGAGTTATATTCAAATCACATAGCGAACCACCGATTTTCAAGTGTTTAGTATTTTCCACCGAGTGATTTTTCAAGTTTTTGATCACTTCCTTTTTAGTCGTCGATGGGCGTCGTCTTTGAAAAGTGCTCACATATTTAAGCGCAGACTTCCCAGTCTCCCAGACTTCCAATCCAAGGATTATTCAGATATTGTTTGGGTTATAGAGATACCGTTTTAAGAAAAGGAAGACATCAGAACTCACTTATATCTCCTCATATTCTTATAACTCTAGTAAATGCTTGTGTCATTGTGATGAAATTTGTGATATATCCAACAGCTTATCAATTGCAATATTGTAAATTATATTACTATGAATCGTCGTTACAAAATACCTCATAAATAGCAAATTCCAAGCTTTTATAATCCCTCGAAATCGCTATTCCTCATTACAGCGCGATACATGAGCCCGCCACAGTAAACGAATTAACTTGTTCGATTCAAACAGCCATAACTAAATCACCCGCCGGCACCGAATTTGATACGCTTCATTTCAAACTTTACATCGTGCCGCGCACTACCTCTCCAAGCGCGCCTAACCGCTCATTCTCGCTCGTTTCTTCGCCCGCTGAAAAGGACATTGTTTTATTGTCCGTCAGCGGACCGAACCCGGACGGACGGACGTATGGGCGGCGCTGCACTTGCAAGCCGGACAAATAATACCACGCAATTTCGTTCGTGGTCCACCCGCCACCAGCACCTGATCGCGCCGTCGCGGCTATCGTGATTTATTGTTCTCCGCGCGCTGTTTATAAATAAAAGCAGCCCCGGCGATACATTACCCGCTTCTTATTATTTTTCGTTAATAAATCCTCCAATAATCCTCCGGTTCGCTGCACCACCGCCGTCCGTTCGCCGCCAGGTCGCATTGAATCCTCCGAACGAAAGCTCTCCAACCGGCCAGTCGCGGGGAGTCAGGATGTGCACCGGCGCAATATCTATCCCTCCATCGGGCGATTGTTCGCCCGGCTCGGTTCGCTTCCACCAGGGGCCAGAACTAGTTTCTCGTCCACCCACACCCACCGAGCCGCGTGTGGCGAAGTCTTGGCCGAAGGATTTATGGGCCAATAAGTGGCGGCAGCAGCAGCAGCAGCAGCAGCAGAACCCCGTGAGTGTTTTGGGCTGGACTGCACTTATACGTCTGCCGATTTCGCGTCGCGCCCCGGTGCGCTCGGCTGAATGGCTTTGACTTTATTATCTTATTACGCTAATCAATTTGACTTATAATTGCAAATTGGAGTAATTGTTCAAAGTCCGCCCAGTCCCGGCCGCTGGTGCGCAAGGAGCCAAGGTTTCGCGGGGAAACTTAAGAAGATTCTGGCCGCCCTTCCTGGCCCTTCGTGCCGGCAAAAGTAACGAATTCATTATAACCTTTAAACAGTGATTTACGATAGCGCGTGAGTGAGAGCCGTCGCGATGGCGCGGACTTTGGCGCGTTTTCGTCGCCACCGTGCTTCGGTGTGGATCGTTCCACACTCCGTTCCACAGGGAACCTGGACCTAGCGCACGGGAGCGTTTTGCGCCGTGATACGAGCCTGGAACTCTAACTCCAGCGCGGAGTGTAATTAATACTTACGCGCCCGGCTCCGAAGTGCCGCTGCAGCTGGGAATTTGCATCTCCCGGCGGTGCTTCCGCCTCCTCTAACCCGGAACCCGGCCCGGGTGTTTACTCAGACACCGGCACTAAATTAACGAAACCTGCGAACCGCCCCTGCAAACAGGGGCAAATCAAACGGAGATAAAGCAAACTTCGCTGCACCGGCGCACTCGTGCCTTTATCTCGTGCTGCTGGGCTTCTCGTCTTTTTCAATTTATGATAAAATGGTTTAAATAGTTTTAATTAATACTCCGCTCCGGTCGGGGTCCGCGGGATGGGAGCTATTTGCCCGCCCGACGCGAAGGGGCGTACCTTTGCCGGTGCATCTTCGGCGGGCTTTACTTTAATCTCGTGCGCGCCTTCTTAGCGCTTACAGAGCCGCCAGCAGCACCTCGGTCTTTGGTCGATGACCGGTAGCCCCGTGTTGCCACCGGGCGAGACGATGATAAATGGTGCCCCGTGAGTCTATTTTATGCCACTCCCAACCGCAACTCGTGTTGCGCTCTTAGTTAATAATCAATTCGGAATAATAACAGTAGCAACAACAAAAAAAACAGCAGACGGACACGTTTATCTGGTTTATCAGTATCACCCACAAACGAGGCACGGCGAAAATTGAAAACATAATTACAATTGAAATGGAAATCCATTACAATCCACCCGAATGACACGTTGGTTTTGCACCGGTGCAGCGAAACGCAGCGAAAAAACCGCAACACCGCGTGCCCTCTCGCGCGCTTATCGATCGATTCGAACGCGTGATAATGAGCTCGTGAAATTCATAACCCCGAGTGCGTCCGTGTGTCCATCACGGCAACATGTTTGTTTCGCTCGCTTTATTTACACCGCTCGCTCGGGGAGAGAGAGAGAGAGGAAAAACTCCAATTGAATGGGCTGCCCGGGCAAACCCGGCGTAAATGCTGCGATCGAGCCATTTTTCCACCCAACCGAACCCGAAATATGGTGAATGTGTGTGCGTGTGGGTCGTTTATTTATCGTAGGCTTGTGGGCCTTTTGCCGTGTGCTTGAAAGCGCTGTATGGTTTAATAATGTGCGCACCGTTTATGTACTGCACGCTCCGGGTGCGTGTGCAGGATTATAGGAACACGTGATTAAAATGTAAGAGGCTTTTCGCGGACGGTTCGGGTGGCTTTGACTGACGGGCGGTAGGTGTGTGTGTTTGTATCGTGTTTCGATTGGGAAAGGATATTGATAGTCGACGCAATGGACGAGTCGAATAGAACATCGTGTAGTAATACAGCTTTCAAAATTCGAACTAACCACCGGGCAGGTGATTACGCAGGATATCTATGCACGCCTTATTGAACATTATTTATATTCAATTGCAAAATTGTTGACCCAGAAAATCGACGAAAGTTTAATTTTTTTTTGATAAAACCTTTATCAAACTTTAAGCCAACATATTGAGATCTTACATTTACAAACACCATTAACTGGTTGAAGACTTAAATAATAATGACTGTGACTGACTTGAAGAATGTTATTTTATAAAGTATAACAGCCGACTTTTAACCTTGCCGTTACTATGATAAACACCTTAGGCATCAGCTTCAACGATAATATAGAACAATGTAGAAATGTTTCTATTTTCATAAATAGACTATTTGAATTTTCACAACAACTTCTCTTCTCTTCAATCGTGGTTTCACCTGAAAACAATGCTATTATTATTGATTTTACGATTCTGTATCGCAAAAGTTACAACAGGCTAGTATCGGCAGAATTGCCAGTTAACACCAACTCGGAGCACGCCTTCCGATTTTCCCGCAAGCGGCATTCGCGTTTCTATTAACGATATGGGTTTTAATCCACTTTATGGATACTTTACTTCCCTGCACCCCGGATCATATTTAACGGGGGAAATTCCTTACTTTATAGGCATGGAAAGTTGCTTCCCGACCCCAAACGCCACAAATCCAAATTTATGCCGCATCTCTGGCGGGGTTTCGCGGCCCGGCCACCACCACCACCACCATCGCCACCCACAAAACGACGTCCATAAGCATATCGCTGAAATAACAGAGCGAAAATGTCGCAATAAAAATTCATGAATTATTTTATGCTCACAGTGAGGGTTATGCTGGCTGGGAAAGCGTAGAGAGCGAGCGTGAAAAAAAACCCCACACACACACACACACTGAAGCATACACAAAACAATAACCAAAACCTTCGGCAATTCTTAGCCCGGGCAGGAGCGGACCGAAACAACAGACACCAAGCTGTGTAACTCAGCAGCTTTCGGCGGAGACATTACAGCACCACGTGGCCAGCGCACTCGCCAGGCGCCATAATCGTTAAGTTTAATTTTCTTCGACAACAGCTTTGCGTTCTCGCTCCACGACGCCGGGCGAGTGGGTGGAACGATTTGATTAGGTATTCGTTGTGTTTTTTCTTCTTCTTGCCGGTGCTACCCTCTCCTAAGTGTCCTGTTGTAGGTGCCCCAACCGCTTATCGCTTACTTTTCGTGCACGGTTGGGTGTTGGCGGTACGAAAGGGATAACACCTGCGGCGAGGGAGGTTTTGCCCTCCCCCCTAATCGCGCACTGCAGGTAAAGTGTCCCGATCATTATCGTTTCGATCGGCGCAGGCCCCGCGTGCTGCAAACAGTGTTTGGTGGTGGTTCTGCATGGCCACCTCCGTCCGTCCGTCCCAATTCATATTAAAGTGAGTAACACACGGACACGAACACGTACAGCAGCAGGGACCGCACGCTCTAATGCATTAGCTGAATCCGACGCTGGTGCTTTAATCAAGAACCTGGCCACACCTTAGCGTCAGGGTTTTGCGCCGCTTGTCCGGTTCCCTGCGTGACGGACAGACCGGCAGGCGTTACACGACAGCTCCTTGGCTTTTAGTCGCACACAGTGCAAGACCGATGTAACGCGCACGGGACGGCATTAAGGCGGAGGGACGGAGAGCCTCGAAACGTAGCGGCTCGGATGCGATTTCATCAAAACGAAACAGTGTTGCACGTGAGTTTGCTCGAGTGTGTGTGGGATGGTTGAAGTGAAGGTGTTTCTTAGGAAAAAAAATCACAAAGCTATTATCTCTAATAACCGACAGTTAAGATTGGAATTAATCGAGGACCATATGGGGCATTTTCAATATCTTCGGAACACTCCTTCAAAGCAATCTTAGGTAGGTGAAGTGTTGGAATGATGCTTCAAAACCCATATTTGGTAGTTGACTTACATATGAAGCTTCGTTTATGAAGATTATTTTCAATATTTATTTTAAGAAACATACTGAACACATCTAACCGAAATCTTCCCATCTTCTGCCTATTAGATCTAAATCACGAATGGAATGTACAATTTTCCTCGTGAATTTGAAAGAATTTTATTTTTTCTTGTACTTTAAGTTTTAGACTTACTTGGAGTAGTTTTCCACACTAGTCCTTCAGTGTTAAATCTGTCTTAGAAGCACTTAATGCGCGATTTCTTTCAACAACATAGGACAATTTAAATTCAAAGCGATAAGTAATTACCAAAACCAAAAGCGAATGTATAATTTTTGATAATTTAGGGTCAAAAAAAGGCATCCTTTTCTCTCAAAACTTCTCCTACCTGCGTCCACCGTCGTTAGTATCTTTTCATCTCCAAATGCTTCCTTCATCACTGTGAAATAGCAAAGCAGACGCAGGATCAAGGGATCGCAATAAAACGACGGCCAAATGGAAATAGAACCGTATGGGGGAAGGGAGCGAAAGGTGTTTCGTGCGACTGCTGCGTAATAAAATGTACCGGAGCAGTAAAATCTTCTTTAATAAATAATTTGTAAGCTGAGTGTCTTGCACCAGCTCCCCGTGACGCCGGAGCGCTGAGAAAACTGGGTCGGCCGGGAAATGGCAGTAGTGTGGTGAAAAAAAGCAACGCAACAAACGTACGGCATTCGTACGCATATACATGTGCAAAGTAATTGAGTAACCGAAAGGAAAACGGCACACGACTCATGCCGGTGGCGTGGGGGTTTTTATATGCGCTTCGGAGGCGACCCCGGTGGAACCGGAAGCAGCGAACAAGGTGTAAATGGGACGGGCAGGCAAAATGGCATCGGAAGAAAATCTTTCCCCAAGGACCACGTGTGTTCCTGTGGGCTGGTTCGTAATGCGTTTCCTTTCCCTTCGCAATCACGGAAAGCACGGTGCACGGGAAAAAGACGGTCTCCGGTTTTCTTCGTGTTCGGTACGGAAATGTGGAAATGTAAAAGGGTGTGGTGTGCTGCCAGCAGGCGGGCCAAGAACGATACGGGCAAGGACGGCCCAGGGAGTGCCCATAAAATTTCCTTATGTGAGTGAGAGAGCGAAGTGTTTTTCTTATCGCCAGCACACGCAGCACGCCCATCCCATCGTCCACGCGTTTGCGTCGCTCGTTTGCGGCTAAACGACTAACCGGCGTCCGAAGCAGCCAGCCTCCCCGCCATCCCGGTTTGTTATCTAACAACAAATTGAAAGTTATTGCGGTCAACTTTGCCGGCGAAGGCAACTCCGCCACCATCAGCGTGCCGTCGATTTTGACGGTTTGAAATAGGGCGAAGCTGATATTGATGGAGCAAAACCGACCGCATCGAGGAGGCGAACAAAACATAAACAAACATTCCTCCGCACAGACACACACACACGCAACCACATGGACATATTACCACACCATCAAAATCCTTCCATCAAATCCTTTTCGTGCTGCCGTGGCGTGCGTGTACACGCAGGACTTCACAAGCGAAAAGTTTGTTATCGGACTCTTCCACTAGTTAGACTAATGCGCTCCACTGTGGGCAATGACTGTGGGTTTGGCGAGTTGGGGCGTTTGGGGAGGTGGTATTTCGGGGTGCACCGATAGGAAATGAGAATGAAATGAAAATGGTGTCCTTAAACTGGTTTCAAAAGCTTTCCAATTAACTAGCCGCCGACTTTCCCGAGCAAAGTTTTCCCGTGCGGGCGCCACGAGTTTGGCGTTTGGTTTGAGCGCTTGTGTGTGTGTGTATGTGTGAAGTTGTCCTGGAAGGATGTGAAGTTTATGCGAACAAAAATGAACGGCCTATTGATTGGAAGCTAGATACAGGCTTAGCGAATAAGGTAGTAGAATGGGAGATAATTTAGAGCTCAATTCCAACGAATTATGAGGAAGCTTTGCGATATGTAAGGGAGAGCGAGAACGTTCAAAATTTATTAGGAATTCCACTCACTGGAAGCTGAAGAACTTGCCTTCAATGAGTATCCTGAGTATGAATGGCCATAAACCAGAAATGGAATTCGAAGAGTTGGATCGTTTCGAGTATTGAAAACCTGGATTCTGGTTTCTGATTCTCCAGCATTCTGGAACTGCAGATAAATTGTACTTAATTATTCTGAAATGTTCGGGATATCCTAGATAGAAAACAATTAATTTGAGTAGATAGTGAAAATAATGTCTTATATTTTCTATTTAGTATTTACACATCCGATTATTATCAAAAATTGAAAGTGAGTTATAAAGTTTGAAATATTTTGTATATGCATTTCTGGCACTTTTACTTCTACGTTACAGCTCACACACTCACAGCTTTACTTACTGTTTCTTTTAAAATAATCTCTATTTTATTGGATTCCATTATTTTACCCCGTCAGTCACATTCAAACCTGTACCTGAACCTGTCAAGCTCTCAAGGAAGCATATCATAATGTCTTGTTAATTGGTCTACAACTTCTGAAACCCTAGCATGCTGCATGCATGTTTTATTGAGCTCTCGAGCTATATTTCACAGCCCGGTGAATGACTTTTAAACAATATCAATTATTCGTAGTTAACACTTGCTCCAAACATTACTCATATACGTGGGCAGAACGCGCCGGTCGGGTTGAAGCCGATCGTAAATAGCGCGAATCGATGGCACCGTGAGGTGGACAGTTGGGTAGCGGACTGTCCAAGCAAGGGCATGACACACTCACACACAGACATCTCGAGATGCAAAATGTCATCTACCACGAGGCACGTGAAGTACGCGGCTAACATATTGCACGACGGCGTAGTTGCGCTGCTGCATCATCGTAAAGAACGGCGCGATTCTTCGATTGATTTCGAAAAAAAATAAAAATAAACCGGAACGCCTATAAAATCCGCCACGAACTCTCGAACGCTGTTTTTATTATGTCCACCGTACGAGCGGCTATAAATTTCACACCGAGCTCGCCGCTCGGTGCGGCCTCTGTCTCGCTGTCAGGTGGGTTGTAATGTGTCGAATTTCGATTACAACTAACCTTGTTTATCAACGGCGGCCAGCATCCCTCCGACACTTTTCCTTTCGCGCGCTTTTACAGCGCACAATTGAGATGAAATTTACGATCGGGAATAATCCACGCCTGAATCGGGAGTCCAAGGTGTTCCGGTGGCTCCGGGGCGAACCGACCGGGGCAGAAACATAGAGTGTTTACGTCCGCTCGCAATGTTTAATGCAAACTACGCATGATCTGTGCGGCGTAAAACGATCCAAAACCACCGCTCGGTACTATATTGAGTGCGGCAAAATAATTGGAAATAAATTCCAATTTTCGAACTTCACCATACATTCTCGACCGTGCGCGCCAACTTTACCTTCCCAGCCGAAGATGATGGGATCGAAAATAATATGCACCGCAAAGGAGGGAGGCACATATTAATATTTGTAGGACGCAGCTCTCATCCACCGAGCCTTCTGATTCTCCAGCATTCTGGAACTGCAGATAAATTGTACTTAATTATTCTGAAATGTTCGGGATATCCTAGATAGAAAACTATTAATTTGAGTAGATAGTGAAAATAATGACTTATATTTTCTATTTAGTATTTACACATCCGATTATTGTCAAAAATTGAAAGTGAGTTATAAAGTTTGAAATATTTTGTATATACATTTCTGGCACTTTTACTTCTAAGCCACAGCTCACACACTCACAGCTTTACTTACTGTTCCTTTTAAAATAATCTCTATTTTATTGGATTCAATTATTTTACCCCGTCAGTCACATTCAAACCTGTACCTGAACCTGTCAAGCTCTCAAGGAAGCATATCATAATGTCTTGTTGAAAGCTTCACCTTTCACGCAAACCGTTTTCTTATTTTCCACTCTATTTCTAAGAGGATCGACTTACCCGCGCAAGGAGATGAACAGAGAGAGAGAGAGCAAAGGTTCGCCACACCCATCTGCCGGGCAGACTTACCTTTCGAGTGGAGGTCATAACATGGCAGCGTGGTTGCAGGGTTCTTTACAGCATTGTTAATTTTGAACAGGATTTTCCGGAAACTGTGTTTTTTCTATTGTTTTGTATCTGAAAATTCATTTTCATTTCCAGGATTGCATGAATTTGAATTCTGAATAATTTTGAAATGTCACAAACATTACATCAGACAAGTAAACTGCTTTTGACATCTCAAACTGATGCCTAAAACCTTAACATTTCAATTCGTTTCAAACCCACACATCCAACACATTTTATTTTCAAGAACTATATATTCAATTTTACATTTGATACCTGGAAAAAAACCCACGTGGTATGTCTGGAAAAAACATTCTTCGGAGTCAGAAAGGCGTATGATGTTCCCAAAACCCTGTAACTGTGCAGCCTGCCTTCGGTTGATCCTTCGTCGGAAAAGGCTGTCCCGCTTGTAACAGGACAAAAAAGAGCAAGGTAAAACCGGGCTTTAACCCGGGATGGAAATGGCACCGGGTAGTTTCTGCATCTTTCGCTGCATCCCGGCTGCTCCCGAGGCTCTAGGGAATTGCTCATTTTCTGTAAATTAACATCATTAAAGAAACAGCACTTGAGGGGCGGCACACGGATGCAAATACTGCGTGGTGTGTTTTTTTTTGTTCTCAACCCTCCTCAGGATCCAACGCACCGAACAAGCGCTCGCCATGATGGAAAAGTGGTGGAAAATCTGTGATTTTTCTTCTCTCCTGTCGCCGGGTGCTGCAGCAGGAGATACAAGAGGATAAGAAAACAAAATAAAACAGCCGGTAACGGAGAGAGCGAGAGCCCTCGACACGGCAGAATATGCCGGCCTGCGGTGGAAAACCGTCCCGGGAAAAGTGCAAAGAAAAAGAAAAGCCGCTATCCGATCCGTGGACAAGCAGAAACCCGTCGATTTCCCGGAACGGGCCGACGACGAGAACACATTTTCCAATTAAATATTATAATCTAAATTGTAATTCTATCCCGAAGCCAACGGTTTCGGCGCTGGAGGCGGGGCCGGATACGCCGGAACAAAACCAGCCCCGGGTGGGCCGAGTTTTTGTTTTCCCAACACAAAAGCCACTTTACACGCACCTCTGCCCGGACCGTTCCGTCAATTTGTCGGCGACGTCGCGCGACTCGCCGTAAGTAGCGAGTAAGTGAAACAAATGAGCTGTTGCAGAAGGCACACACCCGACGAGTCGCGTGCGCTCCGGGCGCTTCCGAAAACACCGCGCTATCTTTTGTTAATAATAATGGCAAAATCTCCAACCACTGTTGCCACTTCATTCGTCACGGTCGTTGAGATTTGTTGCGGGCGGTGGGTGAAGTAAATTAATTTAATAAAAGCTTGAAGCCGGGAACGAAGAGAAGAACGAGAAAAAAACGCCATCCCGACAAGGCGGACACGCACACCTGGAACGCAGGTGGAGCGCAGTGGAACGTGAAACAAAACAAATATTTGCACTGACGGCAGGTAGGACGGTCGCGACTGGTCCGCGACGATCCTGCCGCTGGGGAAAGCGCGAAGAGAGCACTTAAAAAAGAACAGAAGAGAAAAGGTAGAAGAAGAGAAAAAAAACACACACACTCACAGCCCGTCCAGATAAAAGCACCTAACTGTGCTTGAAAACGATGCCGGAGTTTTCCACCCCGTGGGGGAGGCCGCGAAAAAAAGCGTTTTACAGCAAACACGGGCGACTTATGGGGCACGCTTCGGTTCCGTTTGAGAAATAGATGTGATAAGAGAGTTGACAGGACCCGGTCCGGAGCCGCCCGACGCTGATGATGGGCTAATGGCAGGATAAGATGCGGTGCGAAAGGAGCAACAGCCCGGGAAGTTAGCGCTGGGAGCTGGAGGGGCATTTTTTCAACAAAAAAAAAACCTCATCGGGAACAAACGGCCATTAGAAAAAAAGCGGCTGTACGCTGGATCGCTAAGTCAGCAGACCGAAGAATGCAAGTGGCACTGAGCGCGGGCGGCTCGACATATGGTTGGATTGGAATTTCGCTCCATGACGAATGCGTCACCAACCAAGCGAGTGCGCTTACGGAACGCGAGTTGCCTGCTCCAAGCGAACGAAACGAGGAAACAAATGCATCGCTTGGAAAGTTAATATTGTGAGCTCAACATTGCCCCACATGATGATGGCCTGGTTCCTGGCGGCACGGGCCGTATTCCCGTCCAAGGACTCACTTCACGCGTAAGTGTGCTTCTTCAGGACGCCTCCAGTACGAGGTTCTGGGGGTTTCCCACCGCAAACAGAATGCTTATGATATTTCCCATTCTGCTCGGATGCATTCTTTTCCATTATTTTAATGATTTCCAGAATGATGGCGCACGGACTCCTAATAGAATAAGCAAGACTGTGCCACCTCGAGAAACACACTGCCGGCACACGCGCATTACCATTCTTGCCACTGTGTGTGTGTATGCCTTTGATTTGATTGTCTCAGATCCACAAAGGAGCGTGCCCGGATCATGGGACTGCAGTCAGCCCGGTCAGCCTGTCCGACCCGGATGTGGGATGCATTTTACGACAAAAATCCAAATCCTCCAAACAAAGCAGAGGAAGAAACTGCATGCTTCGACGCTGATGATGGGCTAATGGCAGGATAAGATGCGGTGCGAAAGGAGCAACAGCCCGGGAAGTTAGCGCTGGGAGCTGGTGGGGCATTGTAAAAAAAACCCACCGGGAACAAACGGCCATTAGAAAAAGCGGCTGTGCGCTGGATCGCTAAGTCAGCAGACCGAAGAATGCAAGTGGCACTGAACGCGGGCGGCTCGACATATGGTTGGATTGGAATTTCGCTCCATGACGAATGCGTCACCAACCAAGCGAGTGCGCTTACGGAACGCGAGTTGCCTGCTCCAAGCGAACGAAACGAGGAAACAAATGCATCGCTTGGAAAGTTAATATTGTGAGCTCAACATTGCCCCACATGATGATGGCCTGGTTCCTGGCGGCACGGGCCGTATTCCCGTCCAAGGACTCACTTCACGCGTAAGTGTGCTTCTTCAGGACGCCTCCAGTACGAGGTTCTGGGGGTTTCCCACCGCAAACAGAATGCTTATGATATTTCCCATTCTGCTCGGATGCATTCTTTTCCATTATTTTAATGATTTCCAGAATGATGGCGCACGGACTCCTAATAGAATAAGCAAGACTGTGCCACCTCGAGAAACACACTGCCGGCACACGCGCATTACCATTCTTGCCACTGTGTGTGTGTGTATGCCTTTGATTTGATTGTCTCAGATCCACAAAGGAGCGTGCCCGGATCATGGGACTGCAGTCAGCCCCCTGTCCGACCCGGATGTGGGATGCATTTTACGACAAAAATCCAAATCCTCCAAACAAAGCAGAGGAAGAAACTGCATGCTCACATTACCGTAAACTCGACTACAAAGACGCACGTCGGGCTCACAGTTGGCGGCACGAGGTCCTGGCAGGACGACCGAGCGGGAACCGACCACCCGGAACCGGGTGGCGCAGTTCCGGAATTTATGCCCGAACAGTGCAGACATCGGTGCTCCCTGCCAGCGCCGGAGACTGGTTCCTACCGGGGTGTCCTTGCTTCTTGCCGCAGAGCGTCGCAAACCGCAGCACCGGCGTGCTATCGATACATGACATTCGACCTCCTGCGAATCCAACCGGCAAAAGCTGGTCAATTGCCAAACCCAACCGCCGGTAAAGCGTTTCGGTTCGGAAGCGCGCCTGGGAGCATCGGAAGTATCGCATTATATTGAGACAAATAAATAACCCGTTCCCGCTGTACGGGTCGGTCGTCCGGATTCAGGTTCTTTGCACCTGCGGCTTCCCATGATCGTGCCATACATTTCGCCCGATGCGTACTGCATGCAAAGGAGCGGGCGCTCCATTGTTCGTTGGCTTCCACGTCGTTTCCCGGGGATTTTTTTTTTGTGTGTGTCTGTATGGTGTATGCTTTGAGCTGCAGGGAAACGACACGATAACCGCAAATCCGTTCGGGTGTGTGTACGGCCTGGCTTCTCTTGTTCGGTCAATCGAAAATCCTCCGAGGGCTGGGAATGCTGGGAACATTTCTTCGAGCATTGGGAGTCACAGAACGCCACCCATGTGCCAACCGTCATCGTGTTTGTTGTGTTGATCGGTTCAACTTTCCGTTTGTGTGTGTGGGGCCAGGGTTCTCACATGTACCGGATGCTTATTCACCCCCTCCGGTGTTCTGATGGTCGTCTTTTGACACACCATCATAGGCAGCACGATTTCTGAATAGAATCGTTTCCGATCAGGAATTGTAGTGCACGAGAATGAAGAAGTGACCGTGGAAGGGATGTTGGTTTACGACAAACGATGCGACGGTTGAGTTTTGGGAATGGTGTCGGACTGATGTGCATCGAACGAAGACCTATTGTTTCATGGCTTCCTGAGTATGTAATTTCATTTAGTTCTAGCAGATAAGTTGGTACATCCTACTACTATAATGGATTCCATTTGGAGTTATGGATGCCATTAGATGTTAAATTCTAATCATTTATTATGATCAAAGCGCTTCGGAGTCCTCCAGCAGGACTCCAATGTTGGAGTTAATTAAATTTGCTCCCAAATGTGGCTTAACACAACAAACAAAATGGAACCTCGTAGGGTTCATAGTCACTTCAGTAGTAATTGGGTAAGAATGAGCCTACCAATCAGTACTTAAAGTAAACTCCATCAAACATTTCCATGAAAGGCGTGTCATGATTGATTCACATGGCTAAGGTTTGATTATCCCCGTTTCGTGGAAAGCTGAGTAAAACATCCCGAGCATAAGACTGACGTCATCACCACGCCCCCACTTTTTAGCTTCCAGCGAATTACAAAATCATCATTCTCATAAAGTGAAATTCGCAAGAAAGGTCCTTTTCGCATCCTGCACTGTATTATCTTTTCATGGGGCTCTCGAACATAAATGTTCTTTGTGTTCATATTGCAGACCTGCCTGGACTTTGTTAGTGGAGAAAAACATATTCCGTGCGTGTAATGTCAAAGGTCAAATAAAGTATTTTTCACCCAACGTACAGTTATTGCGTCATCTTCAACGATATTTCAACTCGTAATCGTACCTTAACTGCGAACTGTTATGCTCTGTCCTGCGAAACCCCATACACCTAATGCTCCACAACGAAGACTTTTTTTTTGTGGCATGTTCGAGGGCAATATTTTTTTTTGTTCCCGTCCTTTTACTAGTACACTGAGGCCAGCCTTTTGAGAGGCACTTGATTTAGCAAGGAAATTTATTTGGAAAACGGAGCAGATATAACTGTGAGAACGCTCGTCAGTTTGTAGATCATCTGCCAAGTTTTAGGGAAAACCTTGGCATATAGCATGGCTTTCTGTGGAACTGTAACACGGGGATGTCGGATACGGTCATCTGTTATGCTATGAAACACCTTTCAATTCTGAGATAAAGTTCAATTTAGACATTCCTGACAAATGTTGACGTACTTCGCACAAAGAGCAGTAATATTATCTAGTAATATTAAAGCTGGCATTTTTATCATGAAAATGAATAGCAATAAATATAAATACATAGTTCTTTTTCCAACAAGATAATGTCCCAAGTGATTCCATTCAAACCGGACAACTCTTAAAAAAGTTTATTAAATATACCAAGTGTGGAAGAAAAAGCGTTTGAGAATATCCCATCAAAACGAGAAACTGCCTGGAATGTGTTTTTTTTAAATAATAAATTGTAACAAACTATTATTGATAACTTGTTCAAACTATGGATAGTGGCCATCTCGAAACTGGACGCAGTGTATATCGGCTAGATTCAGCTCAAGCTTCATATTGGCAAGGTGGCACCAACCGATTTCTACCAATTACGCTACCCGAAATGGAGTTTTGCATTATTGATGAAGCTCACCCGTTCCACCCCACTCGCGGGAAGGAACCTCGCCCTAGTGTGGTCCAGTTTTTTTGGTTTTATTCACAGCCAATTCGACACACTCCGGACGGAATTGTACCCGAAAACGGCAGCGCGATCGTGTCCGCTTGATGATAATTTTATCACATTACACGATCATCAGCCGCCACCAACACGAAGGGGTGATAAATGAGCGTTGTGTTTGAGTAAATATTGTCGTTCCTGCGGCGGGCCGTGATTTATCGGGTGCATTAAATAAAGATAGCCACTCAGCGCGGCGGCAAATGTGGATCGATTTATATGATTCCGGTGCGCGATTCGCTTGCCTTCGGGTGGTAGGGCTGCGCTGGGCCCATCTTAAAGGGCACGCCGATGGCCGGCTTAACTGTGGCGAATCGTGCAAGGGAGGCAAGGCAACAGAAGAAGAAAAAACGCCGCTGCAGTCTGGGACGGTACGCTCCATAAATCAAGCGCGGAAGCACACTAGTACAACCGCCCCAATTGGCGCCCGGTGCAAGTGCCGCGCGGGTCACAATTGCAGCCCGTTTTCGCGTCCTGCACTGGTGCGAATCGAACGGCAACGACGACGACGACGACGACTGCAACTACGCCGCTGTAAACGATTCCATTAAAAGAATGGAACAGAAATCCTATTAAAAAGTGGTAAATAAAGAAGATTACCGGTGCGCGATACCCGTGTGGCACAATGACCATAATTATGTCGATACGGGCAAGACGCTTCACTCGGGCGCGTGTGGGAGGCACCGACAGCACCGGGAAAACGGTGCATTCGGAAAACATATTGATTGAGATACGCACCGCGCTTGAGTCCGTTGAAATGCGCCTCCCTGCACCGCGGCCGTGTGCGAGAGAGAATGGTTTTTAATTAAAACTTATCGAAACCCGAGTGAATCATCAACGGCGGGCTGAGCGCGAAGACAATTTTTCATCACGCGCGTGATCATTAGTGTCACCGGGGAACGGTTTTCGACGGTGGGAAATGGTTGCCCTCGGTTCGGTTCGCGCCCAACTCCTTCGGATGGCTTTGTTTCAGTGAGGTGGACGTCTTCTTAATTTATGAAAATGATTCGTCGACGATACTAATCTGCAATTATTGCAAATGGCGACCGGAAACGAATGCGTGTGGTTATTTATTCATTTCAATTCCTCGGCTCGAGACGATTAACATCGACGAAAATGTGTTGTGAAATGTTACACGAGAGTACTAAAGAATGTCTGTGTTCAATGTTTATATTCTCCACATATTACCTAACTGTACTTACATACTTTAGGTTCGGCATTGTCACAAAGAGTTCAAATAGACCATTTCTGGCTATCTACTATCTAAAACTAACGATAAAAAAGGTTTTTCATGCCAATTGCATACTTTTAGGCTGTTTACTGAACATTAAGCAAAGGAGTATGTAACACGCATTACACCTAAGTGCTATCAACGCTTTTTAAACACTTTATTGAAAAAAGGAACCTCTACGAACTAACAACTACCGGTTTATTTGTTGGGTCCTAATAAGGTACCAAAAACGGAATACAATAATAATTGTTGATAATTATATTGAAATTCATTTCAGTAAATACAGGAAAGTGCAGCTTCCTCCATCCGTCTGTTAGGCGTCTTTATACTAAGTTTCGAGAGTTTCCATTCAATCCAACACTTCATCAGCAACATTTACACCGAGCTGAGCGTGCAACTGCGCCGTGCGCTTTTGCCTTCCGCCAGCGTCAGCTTTAATTAATGTAATTTATGGCGGTGTCTATTTATGGTTGACCGAGTTTTGACTTTGTGGCCATTTTCTTTCCTCACATTTCCGCTATTTATGCGAGTTGTGCGTCTTCTTTTTTTTTTGTTTGGCGTGCCGTACCTCGATGAAAAAGTTTCATCCTCGAGACCGATCGCGTTCGCCACCGGATCCCATTTTGCTCCCTTCCTATGGCAAGTGTCCTTTCCGGTTTCCGGAGGATTCCCGTGGTTGGGAGTTTATTGCTGCGATAAAGTTGTTCCCGCTGCACAGTGTCTACTCCATTCGCGTCGGTGTGGAAACAGGGTGGAGCTCGATATTGTTACTGGCTTTAAATTGATCCACGGGCAATCGTCGCCGCTGCAACGCGATCCGAGAAAGAAGAAGTGTTTACTGTGATGTTACGGCAAATCGCACCCGGAGGATTCATACGGAGGACTTCCGGACGTTTGCCCCTGGAACTTGAGCAGAATTTGTTGAAATCATTCCTGATACTGCTTGGGTACTCTTCTATGGTGAATGTAAATTCTTCCCAAAATCAATTTTAATATAAAAAATCCAAATCAATCAGCCTCATTTCAAAACGATCGTCCACTGACAGCTGCATATTCATTCCGATTAAAACCACTTATCAGTGGTACCTGTTCCAGGGTAATTATATTGGGTGCCGCCTTCAGCCCGAACGTGCTAAATACACATCCCACCCCAGTTCGGATTTAACGTGCCCCGGAAAGGGAGCGCAGGAAGTGCCGGAAACATCAAAATAGGCCACATAAATAAATACGTGACGCGAATGGGGCGATAAAACACGTAGTTTCGAATGTGTGTTTTCCACCACCCAGTTGCATAATCGATCAGTTGCGTTAAATTGCTTTTTTATTTGATTATCGATTCTCGAATATTTTTTTCCGATGCGCTGAGACTGGCGTTTTTTTTATGTATGCAAATTTGAACAGCGCTCGTGGGAAGCTGGCAGCTTCCACATCGAAATGGTTTCAAGTTTGTCTGCAGACAAGCATTCTCACACATTCCTAAAACGCTCTTGTCGCGAAGGTGCAGCCGCGACACCGACCGGTGGAGCGATCGCGAGGATATCCATTCCATCCAGCGTGACAGCTCAGCTCAGGTCGGTTGTTTGGTCGCCGAAGCGATCAATTAGCGTCCGATGAAAGGGTAAAATCAGCGACACGTCGGCCGTCGGTCGCGCAAAAGCACCACACCACAACCGGCGTTTCGACTGATTGGCTTCGGTTTTTGCGCCCTCCCTGCCGGCGGAGGCGTACCACGGCTGCGACACCGAGCCCGCCAAGAAGAAGTTGAGCCGGTGATGTGATTAATACCTTCGTACCATCGCGCTCCCCGGGCCCCCTTCGGTGTGACTGACGATTTGCGAGTTTATTACGCCATTTTACCCACCCCTTACGCGGCCGCATAAGGCGCGTCCGATCGCGAGAGTACGCCGCGTTTAATGAGCTTTTTTCGAAATTGAATTAGGAACCATTAGCGGGTGGCGTATGCGAGTGTACGCACGATGAGGACGCGCCGGCACGGTGAGCCGCGTCTTGCGGTGACTTCGAGGTGTCGAAGCCGGAAACGCGAGCTTGATTGGGTTTCCGCGAGATTGGCTCGAGTGGCAGGCCGTACGCACTTACGGGCGAGCACACATTGATTAATGACGTGCCCATTGTGCGAATTCGCGTAAAGTGCGATGCTTCACTTGTAGAGGTAGAGACACAGAGACGAATCGTTTCCTTTCAACAATGACCGTTGACTTGAGCCGACCGTCCAACGCCGAGCAGGAGGACATAATTAAGCGCTCGGGGTAAGCAAATTACGATCGACATCCTGGGAAAATGGGCCGTACGGCAAGGTCATCGGATGGGCCAAGGACACCATCACCACCACCACCGCAGAGGTCATCGATTGCAGCTCTGGTAATGATGCACGCAAACGTTCAACCCGCTCCCAACCCGAAAACAGCCATTAAAAGGTCGAAGCGGGCGAGTATAATAGCGCTCTCATCTCATTAAAGCGCAACTACACGTCCCTGCCGGGACGCCCGATTTCCCGTGCTGACGTCCGGGAGTCATTTCATCCGGATGCAGTTTGCATGATTTGCGTGATTGATGCGTTTATACAAATTATGCTGCCTTCGGTTCGGGACCCGCCAGCGGAGGCAACACGGTTTCGTAGTTGCGCCTGACAGTATGCAATCGCGTGTCGGACGCACGTTGCACACGCCTGCTACTGCTAATTGTGCACCGGGCAGCGTGATCGTTGGCATTTATCTTTCAGTTTTCGGCGCGATGTCAACGGGTTCCGGCGCGGAACGTACAATGATGTATACGAAACGACTTCATTATCGGCTTTGATGCGCGGATGTGAGTGCTGCTGCTATTTGGGAGCTTTAAATCAGCCGCGCTTGCTGCTTATAAATTGCGCCGCCGTTGAAGCCTCATAAAACCTCACGACTCTCGAGGCGAACGTATCTATTCAATGCAAATTTCGCTTCGACCGAATTTTGATAAAATGTTTACTTTTGAGAAGCTTTATAATTATTGCTCACTCACAAGAGCGATTCTACTACGCACACAAAACGGAACAAACAACCACCGTCGGCGGAACAAGCGCATCGAGCAATGTTTACGATGCTGAATAAAACATTACCGCACTTCACACGCATAATTCGTGGTCACGGTCGTACCTGGTCGCTAATCCGTTGGGCCCGCTTTTGTTGGCGACTCATAATAAGACGCTTAAGGCGCAGGCGATTCGGAGCTGGCGGGAACGAGCCCGCTCTATAGAACAATGGATCATTGCCGACGAAACCCTCCTCGTGCGCCATTTTCCCGCACAATGTCGTCGGTTGCCGTGTTGGTGAGTTTATTTTTGCCCTCACCACCGATTTTTTCGCTTCCCACTTCCCGTGAAAGATTTCCTGGAGAAAAGAATCTCCCGTGCGACCCACTCCGGTTCATCTCCACCGGTTATCGCAAACGCCAACGAGCCAAGTCAAAAAGGGCACACAATCCGGCTCGCTGGCAAATGGAGCACACAAAAGTTCACTCAAACAGATGATGACAGCGTCTTGACAGAGGATGGAGAGAAGATCTGACGGGGATCTGTACTGAAAAGTCACAATCTTCGACCACCTGTTAGCGGGCGCTTTACTCGGGAAGCATGAAAAGTGTGCTAAGGCGCTGGACCCGGTTTGGAGAGTGCTTCTCGTGCTTTTCCGTCGAACTATTTCGGCCCCAGACAGCCCGTTTCTGGATGGAGTGGGAAGCCGGCTGGGAAAACGTCACGTTTTCAATTATCTGTACGATCTTTGGGATGATTAAATGACACATGCAGCCGGGGGAAAAGTTTTGCTCTTCCCTCGCAACAAAGACCAGCACGATCAAACGTGCTGGCAACCGAAGCCAAGCCGTTTCAAGCATCCTTGGCATGCAGCACCAGCAGCAGCAGTAAGGATATTCCAACGTCTCGTGCAAACACGTGTACTCCTGTGAAAAATGAATGCACAATAAGTCTTGAAATAAGATTAACGTCATCATAAACCAAACCGGCTTCAGCGAGGATGTAGAAAGTAGCGGTGGAAGCTACCACCCAGTCACCGGGAGAGCATATCCCGAGCTCCTGCGAACGCGTTCGAACCCGGAACCGGGGGATCCTTTGAGCGAAAAGTTGATTTGCACTGATAAGAGGAAAGTTGTGCTGCTTGTACGGACAGCACCCGCACCAATGTGGAGGAAACTCGAAAACTAGCTTGCTAATTGATTTCACCGGAGATTACATTAATTAACTGCTTATGTAGAAAAGGGTGTCAGCAAGCCTTTTGCAGCAGCTAGTGCCAGTACCAGAGTTTGCTTGCGGGACAGTTCTTTTTGGAAAGCGACGATCCTATACCCAGAAGTTTATAGCGCACTAAGCCTTTCTTTGACAGTCAAAGACGCAACCTATTCTCCACCAAAGAAGCTTATATTTCTTCTTAAATTGATGCTTTCTGAACTTCCGATGAAGCCGATATCCTAAGAACTCATGATAATTTAAATTAAAAAGTATTCACATCCAAGTCCACGTTACTAAAGCTTGACTAGCGCAACATTGCTATTCAATTAGTTCTTCAGCTTTCAAACAGAATTACGGTTTCGCCATCGTCACTCCAAAAAAAAGCCACAATAAATCACGCCAAAATAGCTGTCGGGCGTCACAGCGTCTGCAGCGATGCATCAGCTCGCTACATGCGTTTTGTTTTCCGCGTAAATGCAAATCCACCCCATACTCACACCACCCGGTACCGACAATTTATCATTTGCTTATTGCGCGCGCAACTCTGCTGAGTCATGACGGTACGGACGGGCAATTCTTCAATGCCCAGCAGGAAGTCCTAGTTCTCACCGGTCGGGCTTTGTGTGCGTGCTTACCACCATCGCTCGTACCGATTGGCATGAGCGATAGAGAGCACCTTCCGGGGTGAAATAAGACCCGTTGGTGTGGAGAACTCTTCATTCACGCGCACCGATTGGCAAGTATCGTGAGCCTGGTTTATTGGACCACTAAAGACGATGATCCGGCTGGATGGCCTGCATGAAAAGAGCTCTCGAAGCTGCCAGTGCGCGTGGGTCCACCGTGACGCTGCAGAAAGCCGCTGGTTCTTTAATGACAGCTACGGAGCCGTGGCTCGCAGCATGGGGTCGGTTCGGTGCGAAAAAATGGTACAAGAAAAGAACTGCGTAAGAACCTACCGTTCTCGATCGAGAAGTTGACGCGTGTGTACCGAACGGTGTGGGAACGAGAGTAGGAGTCTGACCAACTGGTCACTCCAGCGCTCCATCAGCGAGACACAGCACGGCACGGCGTATGCAGCTGCCACAGATTTGACCACACCCTCGTTTGACCTCGTTTCCGGGTGATGCAATTCGATTCTGCCCCCTTTCCGGGCATGGTGCATGGTCAGTGCAAATAGGTATGGACGGAACCCGGGACACGCTGACAGAGCAAAAATTAATCATCATACATGAACGCAAAGCTAACCGTCGCTATCGACTGACTTTGTTGCAGGCATCGAATGCCAATTCGAACCCACAAAATTCGTTTCATTCTCTTGCGCGTGCTGACGCTGGATGGAGCTGGTTTGCACTGCAACTGTTTGCTTTATATTTTCCCCATTTGCGTTGTAGCTTACGTCGCTCCCCCAGCATCACCCGTCAACGCAGTAACATTTATCATCGCAGCGAAACCAACCGGAACCATTACTGGAACAGCGTTTCGGTCGCCGCGAAATGATGAAACGCAAATATCTCCCTCCAATCCTTCCACGGGGCCGCGGCAGCCAATGTTTGCGAACCGAACTGAAATTCGCAATACGCAACAACGCGCCGGGTGGACAGTCGATGGCGGTGGACGACCGGCTACCGACAATGACCCACCCATCCCCCCTCCCCCCTCGGGTTCTCGCCAACAAATCATTAATTTTTGACCTTCCGGTGCGGTTGTCAAATATTTATTTTTCATTCTTCGTTTCGCTTTCCCCACACTCCGCAACAGGACGATCTACCCGGACAGGTGGTGCGGTTGTCAAATATTTATTTTTCATTCTTCGTTTCGCTTTCCCCACACTCCGCAACAGGACGATCTACCCGGACAGGCGCTGCTGGATGTGGTTTTCGCGCGCCTCAATCTGATAGAGACGGCCTACTTCGGCATTCGTTACATCGATCAGGATAATCAGACGGTAAGGACACTGGAGCGGATGGTGCGTACGCTGGCCGACGGTAACGATTCTTTGCATAACATCCTTCCCATAGCACTGGTTGGATCCGGGAGCGAGACTCTCGAGGCAGCTGAAAGCGGGCAAGGTGCCGTACGATCTGTACTTTGGCGTCAAGTTCTACGCATGCGATCCGTGCAAGTTGGTCGAAGAAATCACGAGGTACCGTCCGAATGAAGGAAGGCAATAAATCGTGGAATTAACCAACAAACCTCAACCACTCCCGTATCTCCGTAGGTACCAGCTCTACCTGCAGGTCAAACAAGACATTCTTCAAGGACGATTACCGGTTTCGTTTGAACTTGCGGCCGAACTTGGGGCGTACGTCGTCCAGGGTAAGTCCAGTGACGGTTCAAGATGTTGCTGCGAAGCGCATTACAATTTCCTGCTTGTTCCCGTCTATTTGTACGTTGGTGTGCAGCCGAACTTGGCAACTATGATCCACGCAAGCATCCCCCGGGGTACGTCTCCGAGTTCCGGTTGCTCAACAACCAGACGAAGGAGATCGAAAGCCGCATCCACGAGCTGCACATCCAGCTGGACGGGATGTCCCCATCGCAGGCTGAGTTCAACTATCTGGACAAAGTGAAGTGGCACGACATGTACGGCGTGGATCTGCATCCCGTGCTGGTATGTGTGCATGGACGACCGCAGCCGGCGGCACACGCTTCCAAAGCCTGACAAATGTCTTCCTCCTTCTTCCGCAGGGTGAAGACAGCGTGGAGTACTTTCTCGGCCTAACGCCCGGTGGCATCGTGGTGCTGCGGAACAAAACCACCGTCGCCCACTACTACTGGCCCCGGATAGCGAAGGTCTACTACAAGGGGCGATACTTTATGCTTCGCGTCTGTGATAAAAACGTAAGTACCGACGGATCGGCTTCGGGTTCGTGCCACAAATAATCGTCTTCCTCGATGGGGTTTTTCCTCTCCCAGAATGAAGTTAGCACGTATGGTTTCGAGACACCAAAAAAGAGCGCCTGCAAGCATCTGTGGAAGTGCTGCGTGGAGCACCATTCGTTCTTCCGGCTGGTACGGGTCGCCCCGATGCAGGCCACCGGCACCCTTGCAAGCAAGTACAGGTAGGTGAACTCCCCGTTTGATTCACTTTTCAAAAGTAACTAAGATATTGACACACAACACAAACAAACACCCCGCAGTGCCCGCTCCGATCGGCAATCGATGAAGGAGTTCGCGACGCAGCAACGCATTCCACCCGCGTTCACGAGGACACCGTCCCGGCGGCAACCGCGACGCGTGCTGAACGATCCACCGCCGCCGGAGGACAAGATGTTCGACGCACCGAAGTACATCCAGCAGGAAATCAAATCCGTGTCCATACCTCAGCCGGCTCAATCGTAAGTGGCCGTTTTTTGGAGTGTATTTTTTTTTGTTGGAATCCGACATCTCATCTCATCTCTGTTTCTTTCTTCACGCACTCTCATGCTCATCCCTGCACCGAATTCCGCATCCTGTTGTTTGTTGGCACATATTTCTTGGTGTCTGTGTGTGTGTGTGTGCAGCTTTGAGAGCCCTTACCGTTCTACTTGCAGCATCCCTGCAGCGCTGAACGGTAGCAGCGGAAATGGCGGCAAGTCGCAGGGTCCGGTTCCGCCGGACTCTCCGCGTAGTACACGCAGCGCCCCATGGATGCGTTCGCAGCAGCGTGGTCTGTTTGGCATCAACTCGAGCCCGAAGTCGGTCCGGTCGGCTTCGACGCGCATGAGTGCCCCGGCCAACAACAGCCGGATGCGGTCGAGCTCGGTCGAGAGCCATTCGTCGAACGAATCGCGCTCCGGGCGAAGACGGCGCCACCGGAGTCGCCGCGTGTCCGACAACGAGAGTGAGATGAGCCGTGGATCGGGCCGCTCGGGACGTTCGCATAACTCGCACCGGAAGCATCGGCGCCATCGCTCGAAGAACCGGCGCAACCGATCGGACACGGAGAGCCGCGACCGCAGCTACTCCGGCCATCGTCGATCAACGGACTCGATCGAGCTGGTCGACTCGGGCGAGCAGTGGCTGGAGGTGCAGCGGAAGCAGCACACGGACGCAGTCCCGAAGGCGGCGGTCATCAAGAGCAGCCAGGTGATGAAGGGCGCCCATCCGGACTCGGGCATCATCCAGCATCACCACCGCAGCAGGCGGCACCGCAAGCACCGGTCTCCGTCGGAGAAGATCTGGTCGAGCGAGCTGACGAAGCACCTGCAGTTCGATCTGGTCGACACGACCGGCATGACGGAGGACCAGCTGCGCGAGATCCCGTACACGGTCGTGGAGACGAACCATGCCGCCAAGAAGCCGAACACGCTGAAGGTGCACAAGACTAGTCATCAGTCGGCGACGTCGCTGTCGTCGGCGCACCATCACCATCCGCCGCACCAGGCAAGCAACAACCGGATCGACCGGATACGCGACCCGTACCCAAAGGGGGAGGGCTCTCTGGTGGAGGCCGGCCTCAACGGTGGATCGATACGGTCGGCTAGCACGATAAGCTCGTCGCGCGACTACGATCGAAACTCGGGACTGATAAGGTAAGCACGGGCAGTCGCTGGAACAGTTGAACGGTGGAGTTAACGAGGGTGTCACGTCTTCCCGTAGAATGATGTCCAGCATGAGTATGGGCGATTTTATTTCCCCGACCGGGTCCAGTTTGAGCCCGCTCGACAGCTCCGGACTTCGGGTGTCGCACGAGCACACCGACTCCGGTCTGGGAGCTGATCAGGACTACGCGTACTCCTCGGAACGGTGAGTACCTCGCTTCTGGATGGAGACCCAACGGATGACCCAACAAACGCCCCTCTCACTTCAGATCCAGTGACAGTGCCAAGTACGGGACGAACAAGTCGTCCGGCGCGTCCGTCACGTCTGGCCACACGAAGTCGTCGTCGTCGAACACGATGAAGTCGCACCATCACACAGTGAGTAGTCGGAAGCCGCCGCTCTGTCCGGGTCGTACCGGGCCG